>AUXH01000476.1:0-15029 GCA_000482145.1 Strigomonas culicis | reverse complement strand
GCGGGGGCGCCCCAAAACCCCCCGGCGCGCCCTGGCCCCACCCGGAGGCACCAGGGGATCAACAAAACGCCAAGCCCACCACCCGCACCCCTCCCCCGCGCCCGAGAAAGTGACCAAAAGTCGGTGCCCGCGGCCGGCGGGAGGGGGGGGGGTGGCCGAATAACATGCGGCCACAAACACGGGGAAAGGTGCTATTCTGTTATTTTTCACATCATTTAATTGCCCTATTTCTTTTTTTATCACCCACCCCTATTGTGCCATACGTGCGATTCGATTTTTTTTGTTTTCTCTTGTCAAACAACTGGTTTGCTGCCTTCAATTTCCTTGTCCATATTATTTTTTTTTCTTTCTTCCATTTCTACAACTATACTTCTCTCTAATTATAAGCAGCACCAGTAGTAGTACAGTTTTCTTTACAAAGCCAATGCAAGACAATTTGAAGGAGATTAAGGGCACGCTTGCTCGAGCGAGCGAGAGAAAAAATACAATATTGTACAAGCATGCCAAGCGGGAAAGGGAGGAAAAGCTGCTGGAGCGGCTAGGCGTATCGAAACTGCCAACAAACCCGGTGGAGGTGACTGACACGAATGTCATCAAACATGTTATTTTTGAAATTAAAAAAGATATTGGATCTAAAGTAGCAAAGCTGCGAAATCCCACCTTCTACAGTTTGGAAAAGGATGGTGAAAAAATAATCCGACAGAAAAATGATGAAGTGAATTCCCTTATTACAAAAAGAGTTCAGTGGGAAAAACGTTTAGCGTTCCTCAACAATGAACCCTTCTCTCATGTAGCGCATAAAAAATTCTACTTCGGTTGTGCAAGACAGCTTCCCGAAGGAGAGAGTACCGAGCAAGTGTTGCATGAATCACACGAAGAAGAAGAAGACGCTGAAGCTGGGTCAGATCACTCATCATTACACGAAATAGAGCCAAAAACTGCGGACGGCGAAGCTTCCGCTAGTCTTCAATACGCAGAAAAGATCAAAATGCTGTTCTCACAAGACCTTGACAGTCAGTTGATGAATGAAGAAAAACAACAAGAGGCTAAGGAACGTCAGAGAAAAAAAGATAACCTTAACAATGGGAAGCCCTCACCTCAAGTAGAAAATTTAGGGTTGACACTGTCATTTTGGAATGGTGAGAAATTAAATCTGCCTGATGAAAGCAGATACAAGGCTGAAATTATAGAAGCGCGAAAGAAAGTGTTGAGAGAAAAAATTGAGGCCGCACGGAATAAGTTATTGTAGGTTGTTTCTTTTTGCTGATTCGTGTTTATATGTTTGAAATACTGTACATTCACACACATCCGTGCATAATAGTAAGAAAATATATAATAATAATAAGCATACGGTTTCAACAGAGTTAATATATATATATATATATATATATATACATTGAATTAAGTATATTCAAGAAATACTGGAGTATTAATTTCTTCGATGAAATTGCTGCTCGGCTTTTTTTCATGGTTTGCTTGAAAGCTGTTTATTCTTTTCATATTTGGTATTCTCCACTGCTACTATTGTTGTTGGTTGTCATTCTCCTTTCTCCTCGTATTCATGCACAAATTCGTCTATGTAAGAAGATCCTTTTTTGTTTCTTTTTTAATTGGCTTCTAAGCCATCTTTGTACGCATATCACTTCTTTTTTTTTCTTTTACCAAGCACTATATACATATTGACTACATTACAGTACTAAAATCATACCCAGCATAATAGAAGAAGAAGAAGAAAAAACAGTAAAACATAAAAAAGAAAAGATTAATCCATGAAGGCAAAGAGAACACGCACTGCAAGCATCAGTCATGGAAAACAAATATCACAATTCCTGAGTTCAAATGCTGCTCAGCCATGCAAAGTTTTCAAGACCGACGCAGCAACAATACACCAGGTCGAGGAAGGCGATGGCTCCCCACAACATCCATTTCGACTGCCCTTGCGTACCGTTCCCAACAACAGTGGTTGCTACCACTGTCAAGACGACAAGTGCAGCTGTGTTTTTTTCACTGACCTGCTTGATGAGACGTACAAGAATATAGCGAAAAAGAGAGTTGTTGAAGTGACGCGCTCCAGATCCCTTTGTGCCAAGTCACTTCTCCCAACGTTTGTCAGTCGCATAATCAAAATTATGAATATAACAAAGGATGATACCTTCTACGATTTTGGTTGTGGTAATGGCTCTATTCTTTTTCAAATCGCGCACTCAACGGGTGCGTCTTGTATTGGCATTGAAATAAGCGAACAAAATGCTGATGTGGCTCGAGAGGCACATGCATATTTAACAGCAAAGCTTAAGGATCAAAGTGCTTCGCATTTCCCGTCTATTAAAATTGTTACCGATGATATTACAAAATATCTCGCCGCTGAACCCTTAAAGGAACATGCAAAAGGCAAGAATTTGATTCTGCTTTCGAACCTGTTATTTCCAAAGCCGCTCACGCAGTTTATTGCAGAAAATCTCCGAAAGGCACCACTTGGCACACAGATTCTTTGCTTCGATGATTTATATCCCCATGGGCGCACACTCGCAAAAATACGTGACCCGGAGGCGTTTGAACTGTTTGAAATGCGTGATTACGTGTGGCAGAAGGAAAGTGTTGAATGGTGCGGTGCAGAAGGTCCTTTCTATGTACATACACGAAAATAAGTGTCTTGGTTAAGATGTACCGTGTAAGCAGTTATTCATCTTCACTTTTTCACTTCTGTATTTCTCTTTTGCCTGTGTATTTCTCAGTTGCCTCGCTCACTGTTTCTTTTCTCATTGTTCTTATATTTCACGGTTATATATAGTATACAGTCATAATTGTACCCTTGTACTCTTGTCATCTTTCATTCATAGACCACAAAACTGTTTGTACAATAGCAATAGTATAATAATAAAACAAGATCATTTTCCTGAGTTCTATGGATTTACTGTCACAAGTGACGTGAGTATATTTAGCATTTTTTTCCTCTTCTCTTACATTTCATACTCTCTCTTTTTTTTTTCTATACTGTTTCTCTTCATTTCTTTTCAGACTTCTGTTCATTGAAGTTCTTGTTTAACCAGCTTTTCTTTTGTGTTTACTCATTTTTTTTTTCTAATTGTCATTCATAGATTCTTTTAATACCGAAGTACTACAACCAATATAGACACACAAATGAACGAAGAGAGCGCTGACGAAGCAGTGAATGCAATTCTAGTGAAAATTGCGTCTAAAAAAATAGGTCCTGATGCTATTGAGAGTGAACTAGTTCCACTGCACGAACATCTTTTTAGAGGGGAAACTGTTGATGAATGGAAGCAAAGTGTGAAAGCCTTGTTTAAAGTCCACCCGAGTGACTCGAATGAATTGCAGATGACAAAAAAAACACTGTATCATTTGGCATACTTAGTTTTCTCATGCACTGACGATAACAGTAAGCGCCGTCAACGCATTGCAATGAGTCTGGAAAACAAGCTTTTGCCATACCTTTTTTTTAATACACATCTAACACCAAAACTTATTGCACGTGTTGTATTCCGAAAGCTTTGGGAACACATGTTCTCTTCAAAGAGAGGAACGCAAGAATCCAGCGATGATTTGATTTCTCTCTTCCGTGACTGGCAAACCAGTTACTCTTGGTGTTTTCTGCCAGAAACTGCTAAAAGTGATGCCCCAATACAACAGAAAAGGGATGTTGAGAAGGAAAATATAGGTCACGAGAGTTCATTAGCGGTGAAGAAACCCGATGGTGTTTCAGCGAGAGTTGTTGAGTGTGTACCAGCTCCCATTCACTCAAAATGTACGCCGTGGAAGTCTACCACACAGCAGTCTCAACTGCGCCCCTCCTTTACTTATTCGAGTCACAGTATTCCTGCTTATATGCTGATAAAAAGGCGGGGCTCAGGGTCAACGTTAGCTGCTGAACCTTTGGGGGGACCAGAGAGCAGGGACGCGTGGCAAGAAGTGGAAGACACGGACGAGAAGTCCAATGACGGTGAAGTGATATTGACACAGGAATCACCTGTTAAGAAGAGGCGTACGGCGACTCTGTTTGCTCAAGTGCCTCCTTCTCCTGAAAGACCATCCTTCAGATTCAAAACAGAATAGTATTCATCATCGCATGCTCGCAGGTGACACGTCTAAACCTACAGTACACGATGAATGCTGAATTGAAAGCATACGCATGTGAGATTTCCACTGAATGGCCATTGTTTTGTCGCTGTTGATGATGTTGCTGCTTCGTTGTTGGTTTCATTTTCTGAGCTATTTTCTCATCCCCTTTCTGTCTTCCTCTTCTCTTGGCATTGTTGTTGGTGGTGGTGATGGTGGTGGTGGTGCTCTTGTTAGTTAGTTACTTCGGTTGCTTAGCGTTATTGACGTGTGTTAGTTTCTATTCCTTCTTTCTTTTCGGTTTTTTCCTATATATAACGAACAAACACTAGACCACATACTTCTTCAAGATGGACATGCGTGGACTTGCTCACTTCATTCAGGACATTAGAAATGCCACTGGAAAAAAGAATGAAGAGGAAGACCGTGTTAACGAGGAGTTAGCGAAGATACGCGCAAAATTTGTCGATGCCAAGCACATGAGTTTGTATGACCGCAAGAAATATGTTTGCAAACTGATGTTCATCACCATGTTGGGGTACCCAGTGCTATTTGGACACATGGAAGGTTTGAAGCTTATGGCTGAGGCGACACCTTCAGAGAAGTTGATTGGGTACCTTTCCATGACGGTGCTTTTGAATGAAAACAGTGAGCTGCTGACACTAACAACACACACTGTCTACCGTGACCTGATGTCTAACTTTGACCTCAATCGCGGATTGGCTCTCACCGCTGTGGCCCATACCGGAGGAAAGGACTTCGCGGAAGTGATGCACGAAGGTGTGCAGAACATTGTCATGGACGACAATATTGACTTGCACATTCGCAAAAAGGGACTGCTTACCCTGTTGCGCGTGTATCGAAAGTACCCAGAGATGGTTGATCTGCAGCTTGTCGTTCCGAAAGCTACAGAGCTCATTACATCTCCGCAAGCGGGTATGAGCATGTGTGCCATCACCTTTCTCAATGGATGCTTCAGCAAGGAAAACGAACTGTTATTCAGCGATGTTCCTGCAAAGCTTATCGAGGTGCTTGGAAACATCATCATCGAGAAACAGACGAAGCCTGGTTATGTGTACTACGGTGTCCCGGCACCATGGCTGCAGACGAAAATCATTCGCTTTCTCCAGAACTTTCCATTTCCAACAGATGAGCCGCTGCGCATCCACATCTTATCCATTCTTCAAAAAATCATCAAGGCTACCGATAAGGTGCTGAAGGATGCACAAACACAGCAAAAGCAAAAAGGGACGCAGAACCGTGTGAGTGCGATGAATGCCATTTTGTTTGAGGTGGTGTCTCTGTCCATCCAATGGGATGTAGGATCACGAATCCTGTTGGATTGCATCAGCCTGATTAGCAGCTTCATTGTCGACAAGAGAGAGTCCAACATGCGCTACATTGGTCTCACGTTGCTCTCTCGCCTGAGTCACGTCGATATCGACGATTTTGATTTTCAGGCGCATTGCAGGCAGCACCAGTCGCAGATCATTGTCGCCCTGCACGACGCTGATGTCTCCGTTCGAAAAAAGGCGTTGGGTGTTTTAATTGCCATGTGCAACCCAACGAACGCGAATGAAATTATCAAGGAGCTTCTGTCCTACCTTCCTATTGTCAATGAGCCTGTCTTCAAAACGAGTCTCGTTCTCTCAGTGACGCTGCTGACAGAAAAGTACTGCGACGACTACAACGTGTACGTGGACATCATGCTGGCGGCCATTGCACAGGCCGGAGATGTGTGCCCGCCAGAGGTGGCCTATCGCGTGGCCCAGATTGTAGTCAATGACCCGGCTGTGCAGAAGCGCGCGGCGAATAATGTTTTCAATGCACTCCGCACCACCAAAATCGTGCATCAGCTCATGGCTCAAATCACGGCATTCATTTTGGGCGAGTTTGGCTATCAAATTGCCTTGAGTGCAGAGAGCACACCGTCGAGCCAGTTCACGATTCTAAGCGACCAGCTCGAGTATGGAACGCCACAAACGCAAAGTATTATTTTAAACGCCTTCTTCAAGTTTTACAACACGTTTGATAACGCCACGATACGCGAGAAAATTGTCAAAACATTTCACACATATTCAAACAGCGCCAACCCAGAGTTGCAGCAGCGGTCCTTTGAGTACCTCGCTTTGATTGAAAACGGTGACGCCGTTCTGTTAGATAAGTTGCTGCAGCCTATTCCACGCTTCAATGACACCATCAACGCTGCACTGGTGTGCGTGCAGCAGCTGACGGACGACCGCGATATATGGGCCGATAAGGTGGTCGAAAATGCGCTGGTTCCAGACAGTACGATGATGAGCGCCCGAAGGAAGAAGGGGCCGGAGAAGTCCACCACGGTGCGGCTGAACGTGAAGGCCCCCACTCAAGATGTGAAGGACGAAGAAATGGAGGCCCTGTTTCATGTCTCCGTGCCCGACAATGCAGAGCACCTTCGCGAAGTGTATGCCGCTTATCGTGACAAGTTTACTGCTCTCCTGAACACCAACGAGGGTACACTGTTTCAAAATGAGTACATAAAGCTTGTGTGTACGCAAGCCTATCACAATACCGATGGGCGCCTCACCATCACTGCTCATGACTTGACCGGAAAGGGTATTCACAAGGTAGTGTTGGATGTGCTGTGCGCCGAGGCAGGACTGCTCCTTCAGGTGCGGCGGAAGGAGGAGCAAGACATCAAGCCGGGGGGCTTTCTCGTGATTGAGGTCGCCGCCCGCTCGCTGGCGCCGTTTCACGACCCACCGAGTGTACGCGTGCTGTACATGTTGCCTGGTGCTGATGACCTTCACGTGGAGACGTTATCCCTTCCTATCACCACTGCACGCTTCATTGCGCCCTACGAAGTCCAGTCTCATGAGGACTATATGCAGCTCTACAACCGTGTGGAACAGACGAACGCGCCGCTGACGCGCACGCTGCTGCCACGCTCGCAGGCCAGCGCAGACATGCTTAAGGGGCGCATGCGCACCATAGGATACCACTGCGAGGCTGCTAACGGTGCCCTGCTCGCCGTTGGTGCCCATGCAACGCAGCTCAAGGAGCGGCCAGAGTACACCCCTGTCGCGTGCAAGCTCACACTTCGCGGGAATGAGGTTACCGTCAGCATGTACGCAAGCAACGAGATGCTAGAAACTGTCGCTTTGGACATCATTGAGCACTGTTTAGCTTCGTAGCTGTGCACGCCGTCGTTTTGTGTCCTCTACTATTATCGTCTTTCTTAATTTGAGCACAGAGAGAAAGAGAGGGGGAGCTCAGAGAAAAAGAAGTAAACGGACTTATACACTTTTTGCTTTTCTTCTTCCTTGTGCGTTTCCGGTATGCGTGTTGTTTTGTTGCCAAATTCTAGTTAATGTTGTTGAGTTTAACAACTTCATCATTAGTTATTGCCTGGCATTTGTTAGAACGTTATTATTATTATTATTATTGTTTTTCTGTGTGGTTGGTGCTACTGTCATTTTTTTTTGTTACCGAATTGCATTTTTATTGTTATAATTGCCGTTTTTGTTGTCGTCTGCCAGTATGGATGAAATTAACTGTATGTTATGTGAGATTCGTCTTTTGTGGTGCTTTTGTGTTTTATTATACGAACGAAGTGTACTTTCTCCGTCAAACGCTGTAACAACTGATTCGGTGCATATGGGTTTGTGTACAGTTTCCCTCTTCTCTTCCACGCCTCCGCTCACTCTTTTATTGCGCACATTATCGGTGTGCATTTATTACTTTTTTTTTTTTTCGTTGTTCGCACGCAGAAGAGAATAATTAGTATACAATAGTAGAAATCTAATCGAGTCTTAAAAAATGGCGGGTAAGAAGGCACATCCCATTCACCGCGATTGGTACTGGAACCACAATGATCGCTTCGAGATCTGGCACAGCTTAGACTGGCCCTCCGTCCGCCGCGGCCGCCAGATCTACACCGAAGTTTTTGCGCCGTGCCACTCCCTCGGTCGCATGACCTTCACGCACTTCCAGGGCTTCATGACCCGTGAGGAGATCAAGCAGCTCGCCGCGCAGTACGAGGTCATCGAGAGCGAGCCGGACTCGGAGGGCAACCTCAACCCTCGCCCCGGCAAGCCCACGGACACGCTGCCCATGCCCTACCCCAACCAGCGTGCGGCGCAGTTCGCCAACAACGGCGCGGAGCCCCCGGATCTGCAGCACGCCGTCTTCGGCAAGGAGGGAGGCCCGGACTACGTCTTCTCGCTCATCACCGGCTACAACTGGGGCAACGGCGAGCTGCTGGAGGTCCCGCCCTTCGCCCCGGAGGTGAAGCCCGGCCAGTTCTGGAACCCCTACTTCAAGGGCTGCGTCCTCTCCATGCCCCCGCCGCTCTCGGACGGTCTCGTGGACTACGAGGACGGCACCCCCGCCACAATCAGCCAGATGGCAAAGGACGTCGTCAACTTCCTCCGCTGGTCCGCCGAATCCGAGTACGATGACCGCCGCGTCGCCTTCTGGAAGGTTATCACGACGATTGGACTTGTAAACTGCATCCTCTTCCACTACGGGCAGAAGAACACGAACTGGCGCATCTACGGCCGCACCACCTTCCGCTACTGGAAGAAGGCGTGGTGAAGAGTGAGGTGTCCGTAAGAGGCGAGAAGCGCTGTGTGTGATCAAAAAAAACTCGTATTCTTTTGACCTTCTCTTTTCTTTTTTATCATATTTTTTTTTACTTCTTTTCTTTAATTAGTGTAGCAAGCATCTCGATGAGAAGAGAGAATCTGTGTAAAGAAGAAGTATAGGTAATTACCTAACATATTAACTTATTATCATTATTTCGTTTTTTATTTCTTGTTTCATTTTCTTTTTTCTACTAGCACAAGGGAAATTATTAGGAACCCCCGTTTTTACCCGTAGTAATGATTACTTATAATCTTAAAAAAAAAAAGCGATTACAAATGGACCACAGTGAGTTCCGTTTATTATTACACATACTCTGTTTTTACTCTTAGTATAGTAGCCACACAAAGTGTATACACTCATTTTTTTTCTTGGATTTATCTGTTATTCTCTCTCCCCTTCCTCTCTTTCTTTCTGTTTTATTTTGTTTTTTGGCTTTCCTTTTCTACATACATTACATCAACGAGCAGCAGCAGCAGCAGCAAGGGTGACAGTTTGTGAAGATGAAGTGTTCACGTGTTCACTGCCGCACGGACAGCGGCCTCTTTCGCTCGTCTGGTTTCCTCCTCAAGCGCAGCGGAAAGCCTGGTGATCTGCCGGCGTACAAGCAGGTGTATCTGCCCTACGATACGGCACCAACAAAGATGGAACTAGATCGCGAGCGGAGAAAGTTCGCGAGAGCCTATCATGGACGACAGGAGCATAAAAAAATGGTTGAAATCAAGGACGTGCCGGAGAATATGTACACATATGGCAAGGAGGGCATGTCGGTGCCCATCTCCTTGTTCAAAGAGCAAGCCGACCCCGTCATAGGACCGGAGTGGACGTATCCGGGAATATATGAGAACAAAATTGCGGCACAGCAGTGGTACACGGAAGAGCTTTTTGACCGAGAAACTAAAGACGCCTTCGAATCTCCTTGGCAAAGGCAAATCCTGGATAACCAAGTAAAAGCGAAGCTGGGCCGCGTCGCGTGGCGCATGAGCATGCTGAATATCAAGACGGTCGATCTTTTTCACAAGGAACGTGGTAGCTCCAGACGCACCGGCGGTGCTGGCACTGGTGCAGAGGAGCCAGCAAAGGCCGGTAAGAAGTGAGAATGGTTGTTTTTTATGAAGGAAAAGGCGAGTATAGTTGTAATTCTTGTTATTTGATTGTTTATGATGGAGGTCGATTGAATGAGAGCGAAAAGAGCAAATGAAAGCGCTCCTCTTTTGTTTTCAATGCGCTTACTATTTACATTTCCATCTATGTATAGCAGCTTGTACTGGGATGTTGGAAAGAAATGGATTTAAATGTCACTTTCGTTTTGATGGCGCGGTTTAGCTTCCATCCGTCATTTAATATCATTTACCAAATCGCACATCCTCTATCCTCTCTCTTTCTCTTCTTTTCATTCTATTGTTTTAATACCTTTTTTTTTTTAGATTTGGGTTAAAAAAAAAAAAGACTCTACTCGCGGTGTGCATTATAAGCGGCACATTTACTATTATTATTGGTATTGCTTCTTTTGCAAAGTGAAAAAAAAATGAAATATCTTCTTTTGGTATCGACAGTGTTGCTGGTGTTGAGCGTCGCCACAGCCAACAATCTATACCCAGCCTGTAGCAGTACGGAGAACCAGGCTCAAGCAAAAGCCGGTGCGTCCACGACTGTCGTCAGCTTCACACAGTATGTGAGCACGGTGTACCTGACCTGCTTCGCGTACGAGGTGGTAAGCGTTCATGCCGAGGGGTCCAAGGACTACTGTGCGGTTCAACACCAGACGGACTACGAGTTTCGGCTGGCTCTCCGCGCTTCCTACAGAGACTCCAAGGGCCAGATGGTGGAGCAAGACTACGACATCCGGGACTACATGGGCGGTTCCCTTGATATTCTGGCCATCTACTTGCCGAGTTTGAGTTCCATCTCGATCGTGTTCACGAATCTCGCCAGCAATCCCCGGTGCGAGCTGCAGGTCCGGGAGATCCACAAATTGATGGGCAGACAAACAAAGAACTCCGATGATTTGCTCAGTGCGCCGGTTCTCGTGGCAACGTATCCGCGCACCATCACCACGGAGGAACTCACAGACACCTACTTTATACTTCGCTACGCGGACAAGCAGCACATCGAGCAGGCGAGCGGGGCCATCGTGACGATGGTGAACATATCACAACGGTGCGGCTACGACACGCCCTTACACACCCTGAACCTTAACACAGCCCCGCCGGCAACGGCCACTCTGTACGGTGATAAGGAGCTGTATCAGGCCTTCTCCTACAAGTTCCAGGCTCACCACACAGGCACGTACATCATGTGCTATAGCAAAAACAACAACATGACGGCAGTGGAAGTGGCAGCAGTGACGGTCTTTGGTGGCAACCCGGCGTATTATGAGTTCATTTCTGGGATGGACAAGGATGGCCATGTGTACGACAACGTCCCGCTCGTCGCCAAGTTTCACGGCCATGACCTGGACACACGCCCGAATGGGGACCGCGCGAAGCTGGTGAAGGAGACGGACAGTTGCCACACCGGCACACCCGCCGGCGGTGTGCCGGAAGCAACGGACCTGGGGCCGGCGGACGACTATGGACCCAACACAACGTACACACTGTGGTCCTTTACGGTGCGTGTACCGGGCGCCTATAAGGTGTGCTACAGGCGCGCGACGTCCCACTGGACGGCAGTGCCGTACATCACAGACGTCGGGCCAGGGAGCACGCAGAACACCACGATTGCCCCAGACGAACCAGTCCCTCACGACTCGGAGGACGGCCAGGCCTGCCCGACGGCGCCGCCCTCAAAGCGCAAGACGTACAAGTCCGTCCGTCTGACGCTGCGGGGCGAATCCACCCCCGGGGACTTTGTTCCCTCTTTGGCAAAGCTGCTGTGTATCCCTCCCTCCGCTCTGGTGATAGGCTCCGCCACACAAAACAGTGAACACCGAGCCGTCGTCTACATCACGATACACTGCAATGACACCGACACCGTCTTGTGCAACACTGAGGAGCGGTACAGCTACCTGCGGTACCTGTATAAGCAATCCTCGCCAGAGCTGTCGAAACTAGGCATTATATCCGTGAAGGGCATGAAGTCTGTGTTCACCTTCGAGGAGGACAAGCACTCGCGATCGGTGTTCCGAACGTTTCTGTATGCCGTTTTGCTGCTTGTTCTCGGTGGCGCTGGTGCCTTTTTATTTATGCGCTTTAAGGAGCGGAGAGAGTACCTTGGGAACTTCAATTTGGATGAGGAGGAGGTGGACGACATGTACGACATGTATGACCTGGAGTCAGCCGGTCTCCCTGTCCCCAACACGACAGGCGGCAGCCACGTGCGGGAAGACAACCACTATGTTATCCAGGATGCTGTCATCGAGATGGAGGAGGAGTAGCACAGCTTCACGAGTGCTATTGTAAGCGTTAACAAGCCAGTTTTGCTCTTTTGCTTTCGTGCATTTGCTTTATCACTTTTTTTTTTCTTTGGTTCGTTTGTTTGTTTTCTGTTTTTTTTTTTTGGGTAAGAAATTATTAGAGACTCTTAAAAGTTTATATGCGTTCTTCTAGAAAAGTGAAAAGGGTATTTTTCATGTAGAAGGCAAAAACAGCGCGTGTTTTTTTTTTACTTTCAATTCTTGATATCAATATGAACGTACATGTATATGGTTGTCTCCAAAAAAGAAAAAGAAAAAAGATGCATGTGTATGTCAATTCTTTTCTTTCATCCTTCAATATGCCGATGCAGCTCTGCTGGCTGTTTGGTCACTTTCTCTTCTCCCCCTTTGCCTTACCTTCTTCCTATTATGTTTGCATATGGAGTAGTAGTAGTTTTTTTTTCTTCTTATTCATTACTCCTTTTCATTTGTTTATTTCTCCTCGGCTTACTCATTTCATTTAATTAGCTTCTACGATACAAGAAGTATATATACGTATCATTCATTGACAATTTCTAAATTGAATTGACGAAAAAAAAAATCTCTTTCCTCTTTTCAGAAAAAAAAAAGACGGAAAGGAGAAATGGCAGCTGGGAGACGAAGCCCAGTGTTCGAAGAGCTGGAGGCACTCTTTCAGCAACGCATTCTCGTTCTCGATGGCGGCATGGGTACGATGCTGCAGCGGTACAAGTTAGAGGAGGAGCAGTTTCGTGGAGAGGAGTTCAAGAACTGGCCCAAGGACCTCAAGGGGAACAACGACCTTCTCTCTCTGACACAGCCCGACAAGGTACGCGAGGTGCACTACCAGTACGTTCTGGCCGGCGCCGACATCATCGAGACGAACACCTTCAACGCGCAGGCGGTCAGCCAGGCGGACTACGAGGCCCAGCACCTTGTGCGCCGGTTGAATCTGGCGTCCGCCCAGCTGTGTCGTGAGGCGGCGGACAGGGGCACGCAGGAGACCGGGCGCCGCATCTTCGTGGCGGGCGGGCTGGGCCCGCTGAACCGCACGGCCTCCATCTCGCCCTCCGTCGAGCGCCCCGACTACCGCAACATCACCTACGACGAGATCGTCGCGGCCTACACGGAGCAGGCCAAGGCGCTGCTGGACGGCGGCGTCGATGTGCTCCTTATTGAGACCATTTTCGATTGCCTCAACGCAAAAGCCGCCCTCTTCGCGCTCAACACCCTCTTCGACGACGAGGGCTACACGCGCGTCCCCATCATGGTCAGCGGTACCATTACCGATCTTTCCGGTCGCACGCTCAGCGGTCAGACGGTGGACGCCTTCTACTCCTCCATGCGCCACGGCGACATCATCTCTATCGGACTGAACTGCGCGCTCGGGTGCCGCGAGATGAAGCCGTACATTGAGCGTCTGTCGCAGCTCAGCGAGACCTACATCTCGTGCTACCCCAACGCCGGCCTGCCCAACGCGATGGGGGGCTACGACGAGACGCCGGAGGCCATGGCGAGCGACATCAGGGAGTTCGCTGTGAACGGGTGGCTCAACGTGGTGGGGGGCTGCTGCGGCACGAACCCCGACCACATCCGCGCCATCGCCGAGGCCGTCAAGGGCGTGTCGCCACGCCCCAAAGGCACCCAACGCGACGTGATGGTCATCAGCGGCCTCGAGACGCTCGAGTTCACGGAGCACATTGGCTTCTGCAACGTGGGCGAGCGCTGCAACCTGAGCGGCTCGCTGCAGTTCAAGCGGCTGGTGAAGGAGGGCAAGTGGGAGGACTGCCTCGCGGTCGCCCGCAAGCAGGTCGAGGACGGCGCCATGATTCTCGACGTCAACATGGACGACGGCCTCGTCGACGGCGTGGTCGCCATGACGCGCTTCCTGAACATGCTGGCCTCCGACCCGGAGGTCGCGCGCGTGCCGCTCATGATCGACTCCTCCAAGTTCCACGTGGTGGAGGCGGGTCTCAAGTGCACGCAAGGCAAGCCGCTCGTCAACTCCATCTCGCTCAAGGTGGGCGAAACGGAGTTCCTGCGTCAGGCGGCGCTGATCCGGCGCTATGGCGCGGCCGTGGTCGTCATGGCCTTCGACGAGGAGGGCCAGGCCGCCGACTTTGATAGCCGCGTGCGCATCTGCAAGCGTGCGTACGACCTGCTCGTGGCCAACCACTTCCCCGCGGAGGACATTGTGTTCGACCCCAACATCCTCACCATTTGCACCGGCATGGAGGAGCACAACAACTACGGGATCGACTTCATGAACGGCGCCAGGTGGATCAAGGAGAACCTCCCGCGCGCCAAGATCAGCGGCGGCCTGTCCAACCTCAGCTTCTCCTTCCGCGGTCTCGAGCCGATCCGCATGGCGATGCACTCCGCCTTCCTGAAGCACATGATTGCCGACCATACGATCGACATGGCCATCGTCAACGCGGGCGCCCTTCCCGTCTACACCGACATCGACCCAGACCTGCTGCGGCTCGTGGAGGACGCCATCTTTAACCGGACGCCGGAGGCCTCCGAGGCCATCCTTGCCTACGCGGAGAAGCTGAAGGCCGAGAAGAGCGCCGGCGGCGGCAAGGTCGAGAAGAAGCAGCATGTAGACGAGTGGCGCAAGGCCCCGGTGGAGGAGCGTCTGTCGCACGCGCTGGTGAAGGGCATTGTCGAGTTCATCGACGCCGACGTGGAGGAGGCGCGGACGTGCGGGAAGTACACCCGCCCGCTGGAGATCATCGAGGGGCCGCTGATGGGCGGCATGGGCCTCGTGGGCGATCTCTTCGGCAGCGGCAAGATGTTCCTCCCGCAGGTGATCAAGTCGGCGCGCGTGATGAAGAAGGCGGTGGCGGTGCTCGTCCCCTACATGGAGGCGGAGCGCGCGGCGCTGGAGAAGGGCGCCAGCGGCAAGGCCAAGTCGAAGAAGATCCTCATGGCCACCGTCAAGGGCGACGTGCAC
>AUXH01000475.1:0-15045 GCA_000482145.1 Strigomonas culicis | reverse complement strand
CGGATGAAGGCACGGGCCGCGGCGGCTGGCGCCACCGGCGTGGAGGTGGCGGACAGCGCCGAGCAGCGGCCGGCGAAGAAGCAGCAGCGCGGCCAGGAGCTGCGGCGGCCGCAGGACGGCGACGCGGCCGACGAGGCGCTTCTGACGATGGACGAGTCCTACATCGACAACATCCCGCTGAAGTGGCACCTGCTGGTGGTGTGCGGCCTGGCGGGGATCAACCTGCTGCTGGGTCTCTTCATCCCGTCCATCAACGTCGTGTTCAACTTCGCGGGCAGCATCTGCGGCGGGTTCCTCAGCATGATCATCCCGTCGCTGTTCATCATGTACGCGGGTGACTTCACGCGGAAGAAGGCGGGTATCTTCATGTGGATGACCGCGCACCTGCTGCTGGTCATCGGCGTCATCGGTGTCGTGTTCGGCACGTGCGCCACCATCTACGACCTGGTTGGTGGCTCGTGAGGGAGTGGGAAAGGTGTTTGTGTGTGTGTGTGCAGAGCACACACACACATACACACAAAGCTAAACTCTAACAACAAAAACAGCAAGAACAAATAAAAAAAAAGAAAAAATTAACAGACAAACAAAACAAAACAACAACAAAAAGGAAAAAATAAAAAAGCTTAATGGAAAATGAATAATAATAATAATTGTAAGAATTACATACATTAAAAAAAAAAAAACTATTAAAGGAAAGAAATAAAGCAAAAAATGAACAATTTTAGAAAAAAGAAAAAAGAAAAAAAAACAGCTTCGGCGACATCAAAAAAAAAAAGAAAAGTATAACACAATCAGGAGTCTTTGAGGAGGTCTCCTTCCGTTTTTTTTTTCTTCACACTCTTTAGCCCTTAAATAGTGTTTTCTTTCTTTTTGTTTTCCTCCTTTTCCCACTTTTCCTTTTTTTTGTATTCTGTCTTTGCGATCGTAAGAGTACTAATATATAATAATAGTGAAAAGAAGTTTCCATTTGTTGTATATCTTTTTTTTTCACTTTTTTCCCTTTTTACTTTTCTTTCTCTTTCATCGTTTATTTTTGTTTTGACTTGGATGAGCTGCGGAGTATAGATGCATTCTATCAAAAAAACAATCAAGTAGGATCACCTCGTTACCGTCGCTACGTGCTCTCAGAGATAGGTATATCCACATATCTCTATCTAGGTTTATAATGATAAAGCAAAAAAAAAAAACGAACACAATCCAAAAAGTTAAAGGAAAAAAAAATCTGTTTTGCCCGTTATTCATTGCCCTTTTGTTTCTCTGACTCTCATGAAATGACCTTTCGCCGAAGAGGAGAAGCGAACTGTTAAACAATGAATCGATGAGCATACATACATGACGCAATAATATACGTTATATCAAATATATAAGAGGCTCTGGTTTTTTTCTTTTTGTTTCTATCACTTTTTCTAAAGATCCTACATTTGTTGACCTGGTTCTTAATTCGAGATAGCATGCATCGCTTTACATGTATATACATACATACATACATACACTTACACTTCATATCAACAAATGTGACGGCGGTGAATGAAGAAAGACGCAGAAAGAGGGAAAAAGAAAGTATTTCTATTAAAACCAAAACATATGAAGTATTTTCTTTTCTTGTTTCTCTTTTCCCTTCCTTGCTGTTACCGCTGTATGTGCGCGTGTGTATATACATCTATGCTTATCCGTGCTAAACTGTCGTATATATATATATATATATATATGAACAAAAATATCTGTTTTTGTCTGTTTCTTTTCTTTTCTTTTCTTGGAGCGGTTGTCATTTCCATTTATTTTGACATACCGTTGCGTTTCGCTGTTATTTTCCCCCTTTTTTACGCTTCTTTTCTCTCCTCTTCCATCTCTTTTTCTCCTTTTCTCTTTTTTTTCTTTTTTTTCTTTCTCATAGAAGTGTTTTTTTTCCTTTTAGACTATCCATTACTTTCTTTTAAACCTTCAACATCAAAACATAGCTACGTAAAACAAGCAAATCAAAAAAAAAATACCAACAATAACAACAAAAAATATCATTTTACAGCCTTCCCCTTTCCTTCCACTGTTCTTTTCACTCTGAAGTGTACTCGCTCTCTTGTTCTCGATGAGTCACAACCCGAACAAAATCACCCGTAACGACGTGCCGCCGCGCGGCGTGGAGACGGAGGTAGAGGTCGGCGTGCGCACGGGAGGTGACCACGAGCCGTACACGACGGGCCAGGAGGCGCACCACCGCGCAGTCGACGTCCCAGCTGCCAACGGGGTCGGCAAGCAGCAGCTCGCGGACCTGGCGGAAGAGGTGATGCACAGCGACCCCGAGAATATGATGCACAGCGACCCGGAGGAGGTGACGGTGCCGCATCGTGACGTGAGCTGCTTCTCGCGCTTCACGAATCACATTACGCTCATTCTCCACACGATCATCCCTGCCGGTGGCATTCTCGCGAGCGCCATGAACATCGCGGGGTCGACCATCGGCGGCGGCGTTCTGGGCCTGCCGGCGGGCGCCAACCAGACCGGCCTTTTCCTCGGCTACATCTATGTGGTCCTGATGGTGGTGCTGAACGTCATGTCCATGCGCATGATTGCCATCACGGCGCAGAAGACGGGGATCCGCAGTTACGAGGCGATGGTGCGCTTCCTCTTCCCGCAGCGCAACTACGCCTTCTCGTACTTTGTGGCCTTCATTCGTTGGTTCACTGCGATGGGCTCCTGCATCGCCTACGTGATCAGCCTAGGCGACAGCTTCAAGCCCATATTCTCCGGTGCACACGACTTGAATCCAGAGAATTCGGGCTACGCATATTTCATGAGCGCGAATGGCCTCAAGGTGATGACCGTCATTGTGTTCTTTTGCGTCATGGTACCGATGGTGCTCCCGCGCCACGTGGACTCACTGCGCCACGTCTCTCTCGTGGCCATCGGGCTGATGCTGTACTTCTGCGTCATCGTCGTCGTGCACAGCTGCCTCAATGGCTTCAAGACGAACAAGCACAACGTGGAGCTGAGCGGGCACCCGGGTCAGGGCGAGGAGGACGGCAAGGTGTTTTTGTTCCGCACGGGCAACCCCGTGGTGGCGTCGCTGGGCACCTTTGTCTTCGCGTTCATTTGCCAGACCAACGCCGTCGAGGTCTACTGGGACATGGCGAAGCATGTGCGCAACCCAAACTGCTACACGGTGGCGGCGGGCCTGGCCTTGGGTATCTGCGCAACCATCTACACCTTTGTCTTTACATTCGGCTACTTCGACTTTGGCGCCAAGAAGCTGGGCTCCAAGTCCATCTTACTCATGTACCAGCCGATGAAGGAGCCGGAGGTGATGCTGGCGTACGTGGGCGTGTTGGTGAAGCTCTGCGTGTCCTACGCGATGCAGTCCATGTCGGCCCGGTGCGCGGTGTACTACACTCTGGGCTTCACGGAGCGCTACGCGAACAAGAAGGGGAAGTCTCTCACCTTCGGCAAGAATAAGGATAAGGGGCATGAGAAGGCGTCGACAGAGGTCGCGAGCACGCACATCCACGTTGGTCAGGAGTTGCGCCGCCCCGGTGAGGGCGGGGACGCAGCCGGAGACGAGCCGTGCCTGACGTTGGACCAGTCCTTCCTCGACAACATCCCGCTCCACTGGCACCTGCTGGTCGTCGCCATCCTGGCGGCCATCGCACTGCTGCTGGGTCTCTTCATCCCGGACGTCACGGTCGTCTTCAACTTGGCGGGCAGCCTGTGCGGCAGCTTCCTGGAGTTCATCATCCCGGCGCTGTTCCTCATATACTCCGGCGGCTTCAGCATCAAGCGCACCGGGTTTTTCACGTGGCTGATGGCGTACCTAATGCTTACCGTGGGCATCACCGCGGTGGTGTTCGGCACCGGCGCCACCATCTACGACGTGGCCGGCGGCAAATGAGAGGCGAGGGACGACGACGAAGTGCGCATTAGGGCCACTGCGCTCTCGCTCACTGGGTGAGGTAGACCGGACGTGTAGCCTCAAAAAACAACAACAACAAACAAACACACATGCAAACAAACAAACAAAAAAAAACGGTGAAAACGCGGTTCTAAATGTAAGATATAACGAACTCACGGCATCAAAGCACAACAAAAGACAAAAAAAAAGATTTAGACCACTGAAAAAAAAAGAAACAACAATGTAAAGAGGAGGTCTGTAATCAAAACCAAAGCGCTTGAGTGAGGGTTATCTTCATTTTGTTTTTCACACGTCCATAAGTTCTTTTTTTTTCTTTCTTCCTTCTTTACTTTAAAGTTTTTTTTTTCTTTTCGCGATCCCAGGAGAGCAACAAAAAGTGTTTTTTGTTTCTTTTTTCTTCTTCGTTTTGTTCTAACATATTTATATATTGGATCTGTGCGTGTTGAGAAATGTACTGTAATGACGGATCACCTTGTTGTTGTCACGACGTACTCTTAGCGATAGACGCACTCAAGTATCTTTATCTGAGTTTATAATACTAAAAAAAAACTCTGTTTTCTTTCTTTGTTCATTGCCCTTTGTCTCTCTACCTCTCAGGAAATCCTGTATCACTGAGAAGGAGAAACAAACCGTTCAAAATCAATTGATTTATGCACATACAGAAGCCTATAATATACGTTATGGCATCATATGTAAACTCGTTTATTGCATTCCTTTTTTCCCTTTTCTTCTTCTTTTTTTCCTCCTTTTCCCTTCTTTTTTTTTTCAAATGATCGTGCATTTGTTTACTTCACTCTCCGTTCGGATCGCACGTGTCGCTACATACACGTACATGGTAGTATATGAGAACAAACACAACAAGAAGAAAGAACAGTATTTCTACTAAACCTAAACCCCAAAAGCATAAATCTTTTCTTGTTTCTCTTTCTCATTTCTTGCTGTTACCGCCGTACGTGCGTGTGTGTATATACATATATACCAATAAGCTCTAATGATTTCGTATATGAATAAAGATGTGAGTTTCTCTGTTTCCTGTTTTTTTCTTCTTCTTTTTTTGGAGGGATTGTTAGTTCTTCTTCTCTCGACCTACCGTCGTGTTCCACTTTTTTTTTGTTTACGCTTCTCTCTCTCTCTCTCTCTCTCTCTTTGTTTGTTTTATACTTTTCTGTTTCCTTTTTCTTTTCATATATCATGCGCAGACTACAGTAGAGAAAATGTTCTATACATTTATTGTATCTACTTTCAGTTAGCACATCCTTTTTTCTGTCTCCTTTATTGTCTATTGTCAATTGCACTTCCTTTGGTTCTATTTCCTTTGTTATCTCAAATAGATCTAGTTGCTTCCTTTTTTTTTACTGACAGAGGACTTCTCTTTATCCCTTATGCACTGTAGCAGCACATCCTACAGCTGTCGCTTGCTACCGCCTGAATGAATTCTCTCTTCGCTCCACCCGGATGGGGAATGGGGGGGGGGGGGCGGCTGCCGATCTATGTCTACGCAATCAACGTCGTGTTCAACTTCGCGGGCAGCATCTGCGGCGGGTTCCTCAGCATGATCATCCCGTCGCTGTTCATCATGTACGCGGGTGACTTCACGCGGAAGAAGGCGGGTATCTTCATGTGGATGACCGCGCACCTGCTGCTGGTCATCGGCGTCATCGGTGTCGTGTTCGGCACGTGCGCCACCATCTACGACCTGGCTGGTGGCTCGTGAGGCCGTGAGGAGACATTAGTGTGTGTATGTGTGCATGAGTCTACATACTGGTTGTACGTCCTGCTTACTTCATAGTTCATTTTTTATTTTTATTTGTATATCTCTGCTATGCGTATGGTCGCTTTACATCTACGTCCCATTTTCCTTTTTTTTTTCACAGTATTACGAACCTTCTTTTTCTTCATCTATTCTTCCATCCCAGTGCTTCCTTTTATTTTTGAATACACTATGCTTGTGTTTTACAGTGGAAAAGACAAGGTAGCAGGATAATGGAAGGAAACTGAGGTAAAGGAGAAAGGAAAAAGTCTACCCGAGTCGCACATCCAAGCACTGAAGGGGAAAGAACAAAAAAAAAGAAAAAGAGGGTTTAATAGGATGTATGAGCTCCACAGAGCGTTCTCTGTGCATTTTTTGTATTAATTTCCTCAGATTTCGGTTTTTGTGATGAACTCTTCTTTTCAGAAGGAATGCCATTCTTTTATGTCTGTACTGTCGCTGCCCTTGTGTGTGTGTGTGTGGGAAAGACTATATGTTTCTGCTTGTTGACTCTCCGATTATCTGTTCCTTCTGCCTTTTTTTCTCTCGCTCATATTCTCTTTTTTTTTTTTGTGTGAAAAATGTAATTAGCCTCAATAAAAGAGAGCACTCAAATAGCAGTAAAAGGAAAAATACACTTTTTTTTAGTGTGTATTATTCCTCGATAGAGCTTTCTTTTTCTTTCTTTCCATTATAAGTGTTCTTTTTTTTTATATATACATTTCTCTGATTCTGTCCAGCGAAAACTCATTACTGTGAACGTTTCCTTTCTACAAAGGGATCAGATTTTTTTTTCGCTCTTGTTACTGTGGACTAGCTTATAACAGTGACCGCATATACATATCAACGTACAAACCTATAATCATTATACTTGCTCTTGTCGTTGTTTGTATTTAATACTTCTTTTTTTTTTAAATTTCCTTTCATTGAAGTGGTTTTTCTTTTTTGAAACTTCAATTTAATACGTAACTACAAAAAAAGCAAAACCACAACTACAACTAAAAACAGCAAAGCGTACACCGGTACGCCATAATACGATTTGCAAAAAACAAACAAAAAAAACACTGCAGCACTCTACACTCCCCTACAGTACTCTCCTTTCCTTACCACTGTACAGCCATCTTCCCTGTCCCTCCCATGAGCCACGACCCACGACGTGACCCCGCCTTGCGGCGCGAGGGCACCGCGGACCCAGAGTCCGCCTTCGGCCACGGCGGCGACATCCACGTGTACCACCCCGAGCGCGAGGACCGGCAGGCGGAGGCGGAGCTGGGGCTGCACAAGGTGAGCGACTACGAGCGGCGCGTGCTCGACCGTGAGGCGCAGCACCGCAAGGCCGTTGGTGACGCGGTCGCCGACGCGGACGAGAAGCAGTTTGCCGGGCTGGAGGACGAGCTGAGCCAGGACGACAAGGACGACTACGAAGACGCGGTGCCGCATGGGAATTTGAACTGCTTCTCGCGCTTCACGAACCGCATTATGTTCATTGTCCACACGATCATCCCTGCCGGTGGCATTCTCGCGAGTGCCATGAACATCGCGGGGTCGACCATCGGCGGCGGTATCCTGGGCCTGCCGGCGGGCGCCAACCAGACGGGTATTGTTCTCGCCCTCATCTATGTGGTGATCATGGTGGTGCTGAACATCATGTCGATGCGCATGATCGGCATCACAGCACAGAAGACGCACATCCGCAGCTTCGAGGCCATGGTGCGCTTTCTCTTCCCGCAGGGGAACTACGCCTTCTCGTACTTTGTGGCTTTCATTCGGTGGTTCAACTCGATGGGCTCCTGCATCGCCTACGTGATCAGCGTCGGCAACAGCTTCGAGCCCATATTCTCGGACGCGAATGACCTACACCCGGGTAACGCCGGCTACGCGTACTTTATGACATCGAATGGCCTCAAGGTGATCACCGTCGTGTTGTTCTTTGGCATCATGGTGCCGCTCGTGATCCCACGCCACGTGGATTCGCTGCGCCACGCAGCTTTTGTGGCCATCATCCTGATGCTGTACTTCTGCGTCATCGTCGTCGTGCACAGCTGCCTCAATGGCCTCAAGGAAAACAAGAGTAACATCGAGATGAGCGGACACATGGGCCAAGGCGACGAGGCTGGCAAGGTGTTTCTGTTCCGCACGGGCAACCCCGTGGTTGAGGCGCTGGGCACCTTTGTCTTCGCCTTCGTCTGCCAAGTGAACGCCGTCGAGGTGTACTGGGACATGGCGAAGCACGTGCGCAACCCGAACGGCTACACGGCGGCGGCGGGCCTGGCCATCAGCATCTGCGCCGTCATCTATACTTTTGTCTTCATGTTTGCCTACTTCGACTTTGGCGCCGAGACGCTGGGCACGAACTCGATCCTGCTCATGTACCACCCACTGAAGGAACCGGAGGTGATGCTGGCGTACGTGGGCGTGCTCATCAAGCTCTGCGTGGCCTACGCGCTGCAGTTCATGGCGGCGCGTAACGCGGCGTACTACGCGATCGGCTTCACGGAGCGCTACGGGAACAAGAAGGGGAAAACACTCACCTTGGGCAAGAAGAAGGCTAAGGGGCGCGGGATGCCGACCGCGCCGCACGGGACTGCGGACTCACTGGAAGAGATGGGGACGGAGGTGGCGAGCACGCGGGTGCGCGTGGGTCAGGAGATGCGGCGCCCCGGTGCGGGCGGGGACGTGGCAGAGGAGGAGGCCTGCCTGTCCATGGACGAGTCCTACATCGACAACATCCCGCTCCAGTGGCATCTGCTGGTCGTCGCCATCCTGGCGGGGATCACGCTGCTGCTGGGTCTCTTCATCCCGAACATCAACACCGTCTTCAACTTTGCGGGCAGTATCTGCGGCAGCTTCCTGGAGTTCATCATCCCGTCGCTGTTCCTTATGTACTCCGGCGGCTTTACCATCAAGCGCACCGGGTGCTTCACGTGGCTGATGGCGTACCTGATGCTTGTTGTCGGTGTCGTCACGTTAGTGTTCGGTACGGGTGCCACCGTCTACGGCCTGGCAGGCGGGAAGTGAGCCAGAGCGCGGGAAGCGAAGAGTAAATAAAGGCTCTCCAGCAGTTATTCTGCAAGCCATTCAAAAAGAATTAAAAAACAATAAAATAGGAAATGAGCAAAACACAAAACGGTTTTTGTTTTATTAGTTTTTTTTTTTAGCTATCTATTCGGTATTTCCAAAAAAAGAAAAAGAAAAAAAAGAAAATTGCAACAGCAAGAGAAAAAATATGGCATAAACAATTCCTTTGTTTGAATATGGAAAGATAAAGAAAAATGAGGAGCAGAGAATAGGGTCCTTTCGAGGATTTAGTTATTGTCCGAGTCTGAAGTTATGTACCGTTTTATTCTTATTCTATTATTATCCTCTTCTTTTCTTTTGCTTTGATTTTCTATTTCCTCTTTCGTCTTTCTTCTTACCTTTTTTTTTTTTACCTTTCTCTACTTTGTTTTTTCTTTTTCGTTTTCGTGATAAACTCTTCTTTTTGGAGAATACTACTGTTCTCTGATGTCTGCCTTATTGCTGTCCTTGTGCGTGGGAAAACACTTTCTCTTTCTGCTTGTCAGTTCTCCGATTATCTGCTCCTTCTGCCTTTTTTTTCTCTCTCTCTCACATTCCCGTTTACTTTTTGCTATTATTATTATTATTATTGCTTGAAGTTTTTTTTTGTTTTTAGGCAAAGTAATTCAAAGAAAGCTAACAAGAAGAAGGATAATAGAGATTAACTCTTTGGTTTCACATAACCGTTAATTATCTGTGTAAGAAAAACCGAATCGTAAAGCACCCCACCCCAGCCCACCCCTTCTCTACCAATGGCCAAGCATAAGAGCATGTTTGATAAGAACTATCGCCAGCACATTGGTGCCACGGTCGCCATTCTGACGACCTTTCTGGCCTTTGTGTTTCTGACCACCGGTGCGCCGCTCGGCCAGCTGGTGAGCCGTGCTGAGGGCTCCAAGGGCTGCTACACACTCTGGGGTCTGCGCGACGACTGCTCGAGCCCGGCCTACTCGTGGCGCATCGCGGAGGAGACGTGCCACGACAAGCGCCGCCGCCTGGAGGCGGCGGAGGCCTTCATCATCATGGGCATCTTCGGGCTGCTGGTGCAGTTCCTCTTTGTGTACTACCAGCTGTGCGACGAGCAGAGCTACAAGATGATCCTCGTGCTGCTGTCACTCTTCTCCGTCGGCTGCACCACCGTCCCGTGGGCGGTCGTCACCGCCTTCTACTACACCCCCTTCTGCGGCGAGAAGAACTTCATGGCCGCCAATGTGCGCTTCAGCACGGGCTACATCCTTATCCTCGTCTCCTTCGCGCTACAGGTGATCGGGTGCTTCGCGATCATCGTGTTCGAGGAGGATGCGTACGAGCAGAACGAGCGCATGCGCAGCGAGACGGAGGCGAAGAACCGCGCCGCCCTCGAGGATGTCGGCGGGAAGAAGAAGCCGGTCGACACCTCCAGCAGCTCGTCTGACTAAAAACGTGTGTGCGCGTGGGAAGGAGGGTGAGAGACAAGGGGGTGGTTAAGGTGTGCGTCGACACGCCTACGTTGGGTTGGATAGCGTGAACGTGCTCGATTCACTTCCCCCCTTTTTTTTTCGAACCTTTTCTTCTTTTTTTTTTTGCTTTTCTTCTTCTTTTCTCTTCTTTGAAAAAAGTAACTTCTTTTTTTTTGGGTCTTTTTTTAATCTTAGCTTTCATTTTCTCCACCTGTTCTTAAAGATATCGTACTGTTTGTTTGGTGGTGTAATTATTATTATTAGTTTATAGTGATGTGACGTTGTCGTACAGCCCCACACGGTATCCACTTTTTTTTTCTTCGTTCTGAGACTCTTTTTTCTCCCCCTTTTTCCCTTTTGACGCCGTTAAACAAATTCTGTTCAAGTCTTTTTCAAATTGAAAACAATAAAAAGAAAAGAAGAAGAAGAATTGAAAAAAAGAAGCTCATATGTTTTTTCTTTTCGTTTCTTCTTCATATTCTTTCTCTTATTCTTTTCCCTTTGTCTCAGCGAGAAAAAAAAGAAAAAAAAAGGAGAAAAGAGGTCGTTCTTGTAAGCAAGAGAAATATAAATATATAAAAAAATCGAATAATAGGAAAGAAAGACAGGATACCATGATCGTCTTCCGAGAGCAACGTTTTTAGTTGTTTTTTTTTTTTTCATTAATAATTGTTAGATAGTTAAAAGGAAAAGAAGAAAAAAAAAGTTATTGATTTGGTTCATTTTTTTTATTCGTTATAAATATTTGATTCGAATTTTTGTAATTCTGTTTTTTCCTCTGATTAAAATAAAAACTAAAAAAAGGACACACATAGGGTTATAATTCATTAACGTCATATAGCACTCCTATTAAAGAAAAATAAAAAACAAGAAAAAAAAATGATGCTTACACACGCTTCTTTCTACGTCATGTATGCATGTTGTAGCATGCATAGACGAAAGAAATATCACATGTCGTCGTATTCTTTTTTTTCTTCTCATTTCTTTTATGTCCTCTTTTTTCCTTTTAATTCTCCCTTCTCTCTTTACACGTTAAAACAAGGGAAAACAATACTTACACGTAGCTTTCACGGCGTTGAAGCTCACACATATATAAACAAAAAACAAGCTAAACCAAAATACCGATAATAAAACCTTCAGTAGTATTTGTAGTTGAACATCTTTTTTTTTTCCCCCTTTCGCTTCCCACCCACCCCCCCCCAGTGCATCTGTGCGCATTTTATCATGTCCGACCAGCAGCAGCAGTACGTGCTCGTGACCGGCGGTGCGGGTTTTATTGGGAGCCACGTCGTGGAGCGCGCGCTGCGGGAGGGCTACCACGTGACGGTGCTTGATGACCTACGCACCGGCTCGCTGTACAACCTGCGTCCCTTCCAGTCCCACCCGTCCTTTGTGTTTGTGCATCACAACGTGCAGCACCCCTTCCCGCCCAGCATCACCGTGCGGCCGGCGGGGCAGCGCTTTTCCTTCATCTACCACCTGGCGTGCGCGGCGAGCCCGGTGCACTACCAGGCGGACTCCATCGGCACGACGCTGACGTGCGTCAACGGCACGCACAACGTTCTCCTCCTCGCGACGCAGCAGGACTGCCCCGTGTTCATCGCATCCACCTCGGAGGTGTACGGGGACCCGCTGGTGCATCCGCAGCAGGAGCCCTACTTTGGCAACGTGAACTGCATCAGCGTGCGCAGCTGCTACGACGAGGGCAAGCGGTGCGCGGAGGCGCTGTGCTTCGACTTCCATCGCACGCACAAGACGAAGATCCGCGTGGCGCGCATCTTTAACACGTACGGGCCTCGCATGAGCTTCAACGACGGCCGCGTCATCTCCAACTTCATTGTGCAGGCGCTGGAGAACAAGGACATCACCGTCTACGGCACTGGCGAGTACACGCGCAGCTACCAGTACGTGGACGACCTGGTCGAGGGCATGTGGCGGCTCATCCGGCACCCCACGGAGACCGGCCCGGTCAACCTGGGCAACCCCGGCGAGTACACGGTGGGCGACACCGCCAAGATGATCCTCGCCATGGTGCCGGAGTCGGCCTCGAAGATCGTGAACCTGCCGCCGCTGCCGGACGACCCGCAGCGCCGCCGGCCGGACATCACCAAGGCGAAGGCGGTGCTCGGCGGGTGGGAGCCCAAGATCCCGGTGCAGGAGGGCCTCGCAAAGACGCTCGCGGAGTTCCGCGAGCGCTTCGAGGCACAGCAGCAGGAGAAGCAGCAGCAGTGATCTTTTTTTTCTTTTTTTTCTCTCTTTTTCCAGAGCTTTTCAAGCCGGGCACTAGAAGCATGCGCTGCACTAAGGATTGGGTGGCGTGACGCGCTCCCTCGTGCGTGTGTAGTGGCCGTACCCCCCCCTCTTTTTATAATCACCTCCTCCTCCCCTCACGCCTTTTTTTCTCTCTGGTAAGTGTATTCGCATATTTAGTTCAATTCTCTCTTTTTTTTTTTCTACACCTTTTTCACCCACGTCGCGACTACCGCTCCGCTCTCTCATGTCCAAGTTCCAGCGCCTCTACGTGCAGTGCAACCCGCTGCTGGACATCTCGGCCAGCGTCGACGACGCCTTCTTCGTCAAGTACCACGTCTCCAAGGCCTCGGCCGCTCTCGCGTCGGAGGAGCAGATGGGCATCTACGCGGACCTGGAGCAGCAGCCGAACGTCGCCTACGTGCCCGGCGGCTCCGGCCTCAACACGGCGCGCGTGGCGCAGTGGATTGCGCAGGCGCCGAAGGGCGAGTTCGTGTCGTACGTCGGCTGCGTCGCGAAGGACAAGCATGGCGACGTGCTGCGCGATGCGGCGGAGAAGGACGGCGTGCACATGGAGCTCGAGTACACGACGAAGGCGCCCACCGGCACCTGCGCCGTCTGCATCTCCGGCAAGGAGCGCAGCCTCGTGGCCAACCTCGCCGCCGCCAACTGCCTCTCGGCGGCGCACATGCAGAGCGCCGGCGTGCGGCAGTGCCTGGCCGACGCGAAGCTTTTCTACCTGACCGGCTTCACGCTGACGATCGACGTGGCGTACGTGGTGCAGGTGGCGGAGGCCGCGCGCGCGGCGGGAGGTCTCTTCATCATGAACCTCTCCGCGCCCTTCATCATCCAGTTCTTCACGGACAACCTCAACAAGGTGCTGCCGTACGTGGACGTGCTCTTCTCGAACGACGACGAGGCGAAGGTGCTGGCCAAGACGTTCGGCTGGGACACGGCGGACGTGCTGCAGATCGCGCAGCGCGCCGCCGCGGAGCTGCCGTACAACGGCACCAAGGAGCGCCTCGTCGTCTTCACGCAGGGCGTGGCGGACACCGTCTACGCGACGAGGTCCAACAGCGGCCGCGTGCCGGTGGCGCCCGTCGCGGCCGAGAAGATCGTCGATACGAACGGCGCCGGCGATTCATTCGTGGGCGGCTTCCTCGCGGCCTACGCACTGGGCAAGGACGTGCCGCGCTGCTGCGAGGTCGGCAACTATGCCGCCGGCGTCATCATTCAGCACGACGGCTGCACGTACCCTGCCAAGCCGGACATCACACCGTAGTGCAGAGAGGCGTCAGATATAACCCACGCCAGGAAGCGCATCCGCGTGATAATAAACTAAGAGGGCGAGGGTCTCATTAAGACAAACAAACAAAACATGTGTTTATGCGTAAGATATATGCACAAACTAACATTAACAGAAAAAAACAAACAAACAAACAAACAAAAAGAAACACCAGTGTAAAACAAAGGTAACGATATGCGCACTAATTTATGACAACCTTTTTTTTTTGTTACATTGAATGAAGACTGTTGTTATCGTAAGTACACATTGTTTTTGTCCCTTCCCTTGTTATCATCCTTTCCTTGTCCTTATTACTTCTTCTTTCTTTTCTCTTTCCACCGCTAAGCTGTATCTATCTAACTGAAACATAGAAAAAGAAAAAAGGGACAGTACTCTTCTTTTTCGTTCTCAAGTGTTCATCACTCTAACGCGTCTTTTTCACCCATACAAACACATATATCAAAAATCAAAGTCAACCAAGAACCACCACTGCCACGTCTGATATACCCTCTATCCGACAAGCAAGCATAGTTTTTTTTTTCCATCGCCATCGGAGTTCTTTAGCTGTGGTATTCTCATCCATGTCGTCGTACAGAGGAGAGACTGTGCCTACGTGGCAGTCCAGGGACGGCAGCGCGAGCCGACGCATCGCGACGGTGCGGCGCGGGCTCACCTCGCTGCACCCCGACGTCGTCAACCCCCAGCGCCGCACGGCCAGCCGCACGACCACGCGCGCGAGCAGCCGCGCCAACAGCCGCGCGACGACGCGCACCGTGAGTCCCTCGTGGGGCGGCACGCCCCTGGGCCCGCGGCAGGTGTCGCCGGTCCGCGTGTACGGCGGGAGCCTCGCCGTGCACGCGCAGGCGGCCGCGCAACCCGGTGCGACGCAGGAGATGATCAAGGACTACGTCGGGGCGGTGCTGGAGCAGCACGCGCACAGCACGACCATGTGGGACCGCCGCGTGCGCGTGGCGGAGGTCTACCGCAACAAGCAGATGCGCAACGGCGGCGAGACGAGCGCGGCGCGCGGCGAGGACGTGGCCGCGCTGCGGCTCATCGACACGACGATCGCCCACTTCCTGCGGCACGTGGAGGACGCGCAGAACTTGGTGGCGCGGCAGCAGGACGCGGCGGAGGGGCTGCGCGACGCCGTGGGCCGCAGCTGGCACGCCTACTGCGTGCGCTTCCACCGCGTGCTGCAGGGCGTCGTGCTGGAGGTCGCCGCGGTGCAGCGGCGTGCGCGGCGGGTGATGGAGGTGCCGGTGCCGGACCGCTACGCGCCGCCACAGCCGCTGCACCTCGGCGGCGTCGCCGAGCGCGGCCGCTCGAGGGACCGCTGCCGCAGCCCCGCGCGGCGCGGCCG
>AUXH01000474.1:0-15051 GCA_000482145.1 Strigomonas culicis | reverse complement strand
GCTGCGACGCGGTGGACGTGGACGTGGCGCCCTCGCGCGGTAGCTGCAGCAGCGGGCTGTACATCTGCCGGCGGCGCGGCGTCAGCTGCGGGTGGCCGCCGCTCCGGTGGATCGTGATGGTCGACAGGGGCGGCGGCAGCGCCCCGCGCGGCGAGCCCATCGTCAGCGTGGCGGCGTCCTTCTGCGGCTGCTGCGCGGCGGCGGTCGCCGCAGCCGTCGGAGGCGGCACGAGGGGCGCCATCGGCGGCGGCGCCGCCGGCGGCGAGGCCAGCGCCGCGCCGGTGATCAGCGGACGGCACGGCGGGGTGACAGCGGTGGCGAGCCGCGCGCCGCCCACCGCCGTCACAGCCCTGTCTGCGCCGCCCGCGGTCGGCGCGGGCGCCTCGGGAGAGGGTGAGAGCAGCGGCGATGGCGCGCGCGCTGGTTGGTGCTCCTGCGCCGCGTCTGCGCCGCTATTGGACGCGCTGCTCTGCGGCACCGTCAGGCGTGGACTCGGCCGCCGCCGCATCGGCAGGACGGTGAAGACGGCGTTGCTGCGCAGCGCCGGCTTCTCCTTGCCATTCAGTGAGGCACCCGAATTGGGTTCCTTTCTGTTCGTTTGTTTGCTCTTAGATTCACTTTCCATTCTAATGATCAGATATTCTAACTATGGTTACTCTAATGATTATGATAGTTGCTCTTTTTTTTTTACGTTCTCTTCCTTTGCGTACGTGTTTGAACGCAAAGAGGAGGCAAGTGATATTTTCTCTGTTGTCTTTTAATGAAGCCGATAATACGTATATATATACCTATAGAGAGAGAGAAAGCTGCTAAACTATAACGCAGCGATTCCACAATGAAAAAGGGAAAATGTATTTAAAAAAGAATGTGATTAAATAAATGTATATAGAATAGAAAAAAAAAGAATATGTGTGAATAAGAATGAACAGAAGAAAAAAAAGAGACGTCCTTGTGATGACACAAAGCGCTGTTCTATGTTCACAATAACAATTAATTGTAATATATATATATATATATCTATATATATATATATATATATATATATGTATATATGTATATGTATATATATGTATATATGTATATACCACAACGAAAAGAAAGCTACCTTTCAACAATTTGGAGAAAAGGGAACGGAGGAAGGAGAAGGAGAAAACCGAAGTAATAGATAGATAGATAACAAAAAGAGAATAACTGATGACACACACACACACACACACACATGATTGTCCAGGCCGTGAATACTTTTTTTGTTGATGTTGTCGACGTTGCCGCGTCTTTCACAGTAGTGGTGGTTTTATATAGATTGTGGTGCGGCAGCTCTAACAAACGTTCGTTTGTTCGCATCATCATACAAAAGCAAAAACCAATATATGTATACAAATGCAAAAGGGAAGAGCATTTAAAAGACAAACAAAATGTAATGAAAAGACGCTAGCTGTGCGTCATGATCTCCTTACTTTTTTTTTTAATGATCAGAATGCCATCCCATTTCTTTTCTCTTTTTCTTTTTGCTGTGGTTGTTCTTCCGCTTGCTCTCTCCCTCCTCACCTCACCAAAAAAGGAAGGCGAGGAAGAAGCAGAGCCCGCAGAGAATGCCGAGGACGATGACCTCGCGGCGGCGGTGGCTGTTGATGCGGCGCAGCACGCCGGAGACCACCGGCACCCGTTCCAAAAGCTGAACAAGATTGTCCCCAATCGCGGTGAAGCGCTCGCGCTGCAGCCGCAGCCGCTGGTGGTTCTCTTCCGCGCCGAGAAGGACCGTGTTGAGCCGCTGCTGCGTCTTGCGGATCGCGTTGTTCTCCTCCGTCAAGACGTGGATGGCCTCCGTCGCCCGACCCCCACCGTTCGCTCCGGTGTTATTATTTCGATCCCCACCCGCCTCGCCGTTCGCCGCGCGGAAAGTGAGTTCGAGCCGCTCCATCCGCTTTTGGAAGTTCACCGTCGTGTTCTGCAGGGTGCTCTGGTGCTCGAACAGCAGTTGGTGGAGACGCTCCACCTGGCGGCGGAGCATCGCCGCGCTCCCCGCCCCGCCCGCCGGGGCCTCTTCGTCGCCCACCATGGACTGCATCCGCTGCAGTAGCTCCTGCAGATGGAAAAGCGCCTCGCTCTCGATCTGCTGCCGCAGCGCGGTGAAGGCCTGCCGCCTGTCGTGCAGCAACTGACGGATGCGGGTGTGCGTGTTCGCGGTGGTGCTGCCGAGATGCGCGGCCGACGGCGCCGCGGTCACCGCGGCGTAGAGCTGCTGCTCGCTCACCATGCTGAGGTCTTGCAGCGCGGCGAGCTGCTGCACCAGCTGCCGCTCCAGCTGCCGCGCGCGCACCAGGATGTCCTCCGCTAGCTCCATGTTGGATTCCTACTGTGATTGCGTTAGCCTTTTTTTTTCTTCTTTTTTTTTTAGTGTTTCAAAGTTGAAGTAAAAAAGGAAAAAGAAAAAAAGGACTTGAAATAAAGGTGATGGAAAAGAGGAAAACAAGAAGTAAAAGAGGAGAAGTGAATAAATACATCCATCTGTAAAGAAACGAAGGACAAAAAAAGAAAGTTTCGTTCAGAAACGTTAACCTTTCATCTCACATAATTTCCATTTGTATACGTGTTTTTGCAGTAGTAGTAGTAGTAGTAGTAGTAGTAGTAGTATTGCTTTTTATTACTATTATCATCAACCTGTTTAATTAGCTTCTCTAGTTGGCTTCAGACCGACTGCGAGCACGTCCCACGGATGAGCTCCTCGCAGAACAGCTTCGCAAACGTGGGCAGCAGCGGGCCCTCCCCGCCCTGACGCTTTTCCTCAAAGCCGTCCTCGCCGCCGGCGGCCGCCGCCTGCTTGGCCGGCGACGGCCGGCTGCCATCCACGCGGTCGCACAGCATCGCCTGCCTCTGCGCCTCCACGTGCGTCACCCACATGAGGGCGCGCAGCCGGCCTGGCCGGCCCCGCGGCGCCGCCGTCGGCGCCGTCTCCCCCTGAAACGTCTTGAGCGCCGACAGCGCGTCGAGCGACTGGAAAGAGGTCGTGAAGAAGTGCAGGAAGTGGACGACGCACTGCGTGAAGATGCGACCAAAGCTGTCGGAGGTCAGCACGTCGTGCAGGAACCCGACCTGCTGCCGGCCGAAGGCGAGCTCCGACTGGTACGCGCGGCGCAACGTCTGCTGCTCCTCCAAGATCTGCACCGCGTAGCCGGCGGTGGCCGCGCCCGCCGCGCGCGCGCCGGGGCCGGCCTGAGGAAAGAGGCTGTGGGCGTCGCCGCCACCGACCACGCGCCGGATGCGCGACGGCGGCGGCAGCACGCGGCCGCGGGCGTCGAGCCGCGCGGTGCTGTGGGCGGGGAACTGAACCACCTCCACCGCCGCGTCCTCCCGCGGCGCGGAGCGGGCCGCGCTGTCCTGCGCGAGGCTGTGGGCACGGTTGAGGTGCCGGTCGAGCTCCACGACGTTCACGGAGAGATCGTTGTCCTTGGCGGACAGCTCCGAGTGATCGTGGCCGGCGCGCGGTCCCCGACCGCGCGCGTGGCCGCGCTCGCCCTCTTCCCAGCTAACCACGGAGGAAGCCGAGGAAACGCTGGAGCACCCGGAGGCCTCCTCCGCGTCTTGGTGGCCCTGCTGCTGCCTGCTCTGCCTATAGATCTTCTGGAGGTGGTCGAAGATGTCTTTCTTCCCGTCCCCGGGCGACGCCTTCGCGTCGTGCGCGGGGGGCTGCTGCGGCTGGTGCGGTGCCTGCAGCCGCTGGGCCTGCTGCGTCATCATGGCCACCGCCGCCTCCGCAAAGGGAAAGGGCGTCGCGACGAGCGTGCGCTTGATACTGTCGAAGAGCGCGTCGATATCCGCCACGTTGACCCAGTTCGATGCCTCAAACACATGCTTCGTGTGCGCCGGGTTCGCCGGATCCGGCAGCTGGAACTGTCCGAGCGCGTGCTCTACCACCGCCGCGGCGTAGTCGGCGATGTGGTGGAACATCGTCTTTGGCGTTTCCTTTTTGGATGCGCCGTTCCCCCTCGTGGGGGGCGGCGTGAGGGTGCTGGCCGCCGCGGGTAGCGTGAAGGGCTCGATGAACAGCACGTCTGACACGAGCAGCTGGTACTGCAGCAGCAGCAGCTTTGCCTCGAGGCCCTCCATCTGATGTTCGAAGTCATCCTCCTCCGGCGTGTAACGCGGCGCCGGGAGCTCCGCCTCGGCCTCCCCAGCGGCACCGGGGTCGGCCGCCGCCGCGCTCGGCGCGCCACTCGTGTTCGTGTTGTTGTACAACATGCGCAGCCGGCGACGCTCCAGCAAGTTCCTCATGCGCTCCTGTAGGTACTCCAGCTGCTCCGCCTCGCTCACGTAGCTCTCCACGAACGGCGACGCCATCTTGCCCCCCGCGCCGGCGGCGCCGGCCGCGCCGCTGTTCATCTTCTGCAGCACGTAGTCCAGCAGCACCGCTTTGGTGCCCTCGTGCCACCACTTGGAGAGCCGCCCGCGCTTCGAGGACGGGGACTTGTAATAGTCATCGTTGCCGGCCGCCTGGGGATGGGCTGACGGCCGCTGCCGCGATGCGTGCCGCGCGGCTGCGGCCGCCTCTTCACGCCGCTGCAGCACGAAGAGGATCGTCTTGATCGTGTTGGAGAGGAGGAAGAGCTCCGACGAGGCCGTGCGCACCAGCGCCAGGGCCACCTGCTCCGTCAGGGACAGCTGAAGCAGCTGGAACCAGATATCCATCTTCTCCTGATTCGCGCTCACCGCGCCGGTGCTTGCACTCGCACTCGCACTCGCGCCCCCCGGCCGCGGCGACGGGGCCGCCGTGCCACCGCTGCTGAGCGCGCGCAGCCGCGCCTTCAGCGGGTCGCGCCGCTCGTGATCGAAGTACTGCGCGAAGTTCTTCTTCACGATGTCCTGGAAGAAGATGCGGTCCGTGATGGAGCCGAGGTCCGCCGCCTGCGGGAAGAAAACCTGCAGCGCCTCGCCCACATCCTTCGGCACCTCGAAGGACACCGACAGCGGCGGCGCCGCGCGCGTCGCGCTCAGATTCGTGGCCGCCGTGTACTCAATCGACGACATGCCGCTCCGGCTGAGGTACGTGGTCGACACGTAGTAGCAGAGGACGACGGCGCCGAGCAGCTTGGAGGTCAGCTCGCCCTGCGGGTCCTCCACGAGCATGCTGAGGCTCTCACGCCAGTGCGTGCGCGCGGCGGGCGAGGCCGCCGGCAGCGCGAAGAGCGACCGCAGCTGCGGCGGCCAGCGGTGGGGGTGCACCGTCGCGTCTAGCGCTTGGTGGATGGACGCGCCCGCGGACTGCAGCAGCTCGTAGAGCGTGTCCATGAATAGATTTTAAAAAAAAAAAAGTGTGTTGTAAAGATGTTTATAGTGGCAAGATAAAGGAGAATGAACAAAAAAAAAGGACTATGTGGATCTATCTATATGAATACAGATAGATAGATAGATATAGGTGTTACTATATTTTAGAGAGAGAGCGTGTGTGTGGGAAAAAGAGAGAGAGAGAAAAGTGTGTATCAGCATGCAGTGCAGGTAGTCATCATGGTCCGTCTCTCTCTTTTTAGTATTGTTGTTGTTGTTGTCATTGCTGATGTTGCCGTATTTGTTTTGCTTGTTGTTGTTGCTCATGTATCGAACCCCTTCGCTTTGATATCCGCAATCTGCATACAGACGCCGCCGTACTGCATGCTGCGCGCGGCGCCGTCCGATCGCACCGGCCGCCGCCGCACCACGCCCTCGTCCGCGACCGTGATGGTGAGTATGCCGGTCGCTTCATCCAGCGCGGCCTCGTGGATGCGCTGCAGAACGGTCGACCCACGCGCGGCGGTGACGGCCGGGTGGTCGCACGGCAGCGGCGTCAGCGGCGTCATCCCCGGCGGCAGCGGCGCGGCCGGCGCCGCGCTGGCCGCGCTGGCCTGCTGCATCGTGTTGTACCTCTGCTCGTCCACCTCCAGCTCCACGAGGCGGCCCGTGTCAAGGTCGATGAGGTAGCGGTGCCACGGGCACTCAATGCACGTGAAGTCTTCCATCTCCACGACGCGGCCCTCACCGAGAGGCCCAGACGCATGATAGCAGGGGCTGTCCAGGCAGTACAGTGTGTAGCCGCGCAGTGGCTGCTGCTGCTGCTGGCGCTGGCGGGTCCGCTCCGTGTGTTGGTGGAGGATCACCGTCACAAAGTGGTATGGATCCTCGAGGAGGAAGTGCGCGCGGCTGCGCTGTGCCAGGAACCGCTCCACGGACCATCCATCATACTCGTAGCTGGGCATGAAATGGAGGGGGGAGAGAAAAGAGAGGAGTGCTAGAAGATAAACGAAAAGGGGTATAAAACACGATTACAATAAAAGTAGAGGAGACAATCTATTTCTATAAGTAAGTAATACAACTGCTTTATATATGTTGTGTACAGCCACTACGAGTGAGAAAGAGAGAGAGAGAGAGAAGTATGAGGTTCTGCATAGCATTCTCTTCCTTATTACGTACCCTTGTATACTATTTGTTTGTCTGTCGTTCATACCAGCGGACGGAAGAAACATTAAAATGTAATGTTTCTTTTTTTTTTTGATTATTTAACGTGTAAAGAAAATGGTACAAAATTTTTAAAAAGGGTTTTTTATTGTTTTTGCTGACAGGAAGGTCGAAAGAAAGAAAAAGAAAAAAAAAATAGAAAGAAGTAAAAAAAAAGTTTTGATTTATTTTCTCTTCATAAAATTGTTTTCTTTTAATATCATCAACAATAAAACAGCCACAGAAAGTGACACGAAAAAAAAATGTGAATTAATAAGAATAAGAATTTAAAAAAAAAAGTGAGACGTACAATACAGTAAGCTTTTATTATTCTTATTACTATTATTATTATTTGTTTTAATGAGTTACAGTTATTTGAATAATCAATGTATACTTTTCTTTCTCAATTATTGGGTTCTTTTTTTGTTGTTGTTGTTGTTGTCGTCGTTACATACATCTTAACAGAAGAACAAAAAGGGGTGAAAACAACAAATGGAAAAAGAAAAGGAAAACAAAGTGTTGCTATATATAAATATATGAAAAAAATTAAACGTTATTATTATATTATTATTGTTATTAGTGGTATTAATTAAACGGAAACAAAACATCAAAGAGAAAAAGAAAAACCTATACAAGTGAAGTAAAAGGAAGAAAAGAAGAAAAAAAAGAGCTCTTGCACAGGAAAAAGAAGAAAAAGAAACTCTTTTTCTTACTGTTGTTGCTTTTTTTTTATTATTTCTTCCTACTTTCTTTTAGTATCGTTTTTTTTTTTTGGAATATTATGAGGATTGTGGTAGGTGCCGCGGGTCTGCCACAATGACAGAGAGGATAGAAAACAAATCCGCCTGCTGGTGCGGCAAGTTTACAAAAAACTGCTTCCTGAAATTTAACACATTTTCCACATTGTAGAGCGACTTCTTGAACAGTAGGATCACCTCATAGAGTCGAAAGGACGACGCCGTCAGATCGCTCGCGTAGAGAGAATCTCTAGGCTGATACGGACGCACAGGATGGTGGGCTTGAGGGCTGGCAGGAGTGCTTCCCTGCGCCGCCAGGTCGGCAAAGTAGTTCCCGACCTGGTACCCATTCGCAAAGACATGCGACGCGAGCACGTTCCAAAAGTTGAGAAGCAGACGGCCGAGCCGCTCCATGCGGCGCACCATCGGAGCGTCGTCGTCCGCGCCGCGCAGCTCCGCGGTGAGCCGCTGCAGCAGCGCCTCGAAGTCAATCTCGACGCGCGGCAGACCATACATCGCTTGCTGCTGCTGCCCGTCTGCCTCGTCCTCGGGCCCGGCCGCATAGGAGCACAGCGAGGCGGTGTCCTCCCCGCTGCCCTCGGCGGCCGGCGGATGTCGCGATGACGCCGCCACGGAGCCACAGGAGGACGCCGAAGAAGAAGAGGAGGAGGAGGAGGACGTCAGAAAGTTTGTTCTTTCGCGGTCCTCCGCCTTATCGTCCTCCACCACAGTTTTGGGCGGCGCCTCCGGCGCGCCCGGGTCCCGCTCCTTGAGGAAGCGGTACACTAAGTTGTACACCGCGATGGAGGAGAGCCCGCCGGCGTACGTCGTGCACAGACCCCACTGCCGCAGCAGCGCCTTGGTCAGGAGAATGAGCACAACGGCCTCCAGGTGGATCTGCGCCATGTCGCGGATCGTCACCACGTCGGGCTGCTGCTTCGCAGAGGCGGGGGACGGCGGGGGGCGGGGGTGGAGCTGCGGGTACAGCCATGCCTGCTGACAGCGCGTGACCGCCTCGATGGCGGTGCGGCCGCAGGACACGTCGCCGCCCGCCGCCGCCGGCTCGATGGAAAAGAGGATGTCGCAGCTCAGCGGCACCGCGGGGCGCTGCTGGCGGTTGTGCAGATGAATGAGCGGCACGCGCGTGTGCTCGCGGAGCTCCACCTCCATCCCATGCGCACGCGCCTGCGCGTCGGGCGCGGCGAGGTGGGCGAAGAGCGCGTGCTGGCAGCTCGCGAGCAGCGTGTTGTCTGCCGCCGCGTCGCGCGGTGCACGCCGTGCGAGGACGACCGCGACGTCCACGTCGCTGCAGGGGAGCGCGAGGCCCAGCATGTAGCTGCCGTGCACCACCACGCGCGCGCGCACGTCCGGGATGGACCCACTCGCCGCGCCGCGGTTGAACACCGCGTCCACCGCCTCGCGAATCACCCGCAGCAGCCCATCCCGCCGCTGCGTCTCCGCCGGCCGCAGCGCCGTGTACCGCAGGAAGCGCAGCAGCTCCATCGAGAGGCTGTGCCCTACGCTGCGTGCCGGCAGCGCCAGCGGCAGCGGCCGGCGCAGCCACGGGGGTGGAGCAGGCGCGTACCCGTTGGGGCTATTCTGCTGCTGTTGCTTCTTCTTCTTCTTTGGGGTTGTTGGTGATGTGGTTGTTGGTGGTGGGGGTGTGGGACTGGCCGCGCCTGTGGGGGTGTAGGGCTCGTAGGAGCTGGTCGGCGGCGCCTGAGCAGACACACTGCTGCTCCTATGAGGGTCTTCACTACTCGACTCCTTCGCCTTGTTTTCCTGCTGAGGGGATGGTTTCTTTTTATTCTTTTTCTTGGCTTTACTCTTCTTTGCTGTGGAGGTAAGAATCGGGTCCGGATGACAGGCAGCTAGGGTGTGGTAGGGGGGCGGTGCCTCCATCCTGGTGGTGGACATGAGGGACTAGCTAAGTGGAACTCTTATTATTATGATTGTTACTGAATAAACAACTAACAATAACAATAAGTAGTTCGTAAAACTAAAATGTCTTGAAAGGGGAGATAACTAAGTGAGGATATGTAAACACAGAGAGAGAAAGGAATACACTTGATTATTACTCCTGCGAATGTTGGTAACATAAACGCAAAGATTAATACTTGCACAACAGTAGAAGCTAGAAAAAAAAAAAGCTCTAAACATTTAAATATCGTTGTGCACGTATTCATAATAATAAGGATAGGTTTCCTTCCAAATCGCGTCTTTATTATGATTAGTTAGATAACGCGACGGAAGGTGAGAGGTGAAGAACAACATACAATCGCAGCTTTAAAAAAACAAAAGGGCACAAAAAAGGAAAAGAAAAAAAAGAACGACAAACCCTCTGCTCGGCAGTGCATCTTCCTTTTCTTTATGTTCTCTCTTTTTGTACCTCTTTCTCTTTTTTTTTATCGTGACACACAATAATAATAATAGTAATAATAATAAATGGTATTATTCAAAACCAGGGGAAGAATCTAAGAATAATCAACGCTGGTGTATAACGCAACATAGTGATTCATCATAATAACAACAATAATAGTGCTGAAAGGACAACGAGAAGAAAAGAAAAAAGATGCTTTTCTTTCTCACTTCTTTTTTTTGTTGTTGTTGTTGCCTGTCATTACAATACGATGATACTGTTGCTGTTGCTGCTGCTTCTTATTAGTAGTAGTAGTAGTGTTCGTGCGTCTGCTCCCATGGGTCTATTACTCCTCCTTCTTCTTCTCACCGCCCTCCTCCTCCTTGCGTTCCAGCACCTCCACGTCCCAGTTACTGTTCGAGAAGACGTCGATGTCGGTCGCTATCTTCATCGCCTTGCGCGCGATGCGCTCCGCGTCAAAGCCGTCCACGTCGGCGAGCGCGCGCGCGGCCGCCTTGGCGTAGGTGCCGCCGCTGCCGATCGCGATGATGCCGTCCTCCTCGGGCGTGATGACGTTGCCCTGGCCGTCGATCTCCAACATCTCGAGGCGGTCGTTACACACGATGAGGCTGGCCTCCAGGCGGCGCAGCGCCTTGTCCGTGCGCCAGTCCTTCGCGAGCTCGACCGCCGCGCGGGTCAGCTGGTCCGGAAAGTCCTGCAGCTTCGACTCCAGCTTCTCCATCAGCGCGAAGGCGTCCGCCGTGCTGCCGGCGAAGCCGATCGCGACCTTGTTGTCCGACAGCCGCCGCAGCTTTACCGCAGAGCTCTTCGCGACGATGCGCTCGCCGAGCGTCACCTGGCGGTCGCCGATGAGGATGACTTTGTTGTCCTTGCGCACGCAGAGGATGGTCGTGCTACGGCAGGGCCCCGTCGGCGTCGCCGTCAGCGCGACAGAGCGGGCAGCCAGGCGGCGGAACATGACGAGGGAGATATGTATGTATATGACTTTTTTGTTTAGGGGTGGGGTAGGAATACAAGAAACAAAAAAAAAGACAGTGATAGTGGGGGAAAGTCCAGATCTTACGCGCGCGGTGACACGTGTACGAGCATGGCGAAGTGCACACCACATTTTTTTTATTATTATTATTTGTGTGTGTGTGTGTGTGTGTGTACTATTTTTTTTTTATTAACCATTATTATTCATACAACCGGGAAACAAAAAGCAAGACGAAAACAAAAAAGAAAAACAAAACAAAAAGAATTAAGAAAAGAAAAGAACACAGCACCAACAAACATCTCGACCATCCCATTGACATCAAACTAATCACATCACAGTGATTCTTCATCCTTTTTCTACTGTGTCTTTTATTCTCCTTTCGTTTTTTGTGTTTTCATTGGTTCGCCTGCTTTTCTTTGGCATCATCTATTTCCATCCTCCTCTTTCCTTCATTTCTCTTACGATTCATCCTCGCCCTCAATCGTGAACTGCCCGAAGAAGGGGTGCAAGTCTAAAAACTCGAACAGCTGTTCCCAGATCGTGAAGGCCTCGAGCATGTGTTGCTGCATGCGCAGCTGACTGCGCGTCAGTCGCACCGGCGTCACGCGCCACTCCGCGAGCGCGGGCGGCACCTTGTCTTCCACAAAGTACGGCAGGTACCCTTTGACCTGCTGGAAGAGCTCCGCCGGCTGCCGCGCCGCCGTCGGACGCGCCGGGAAGTAGGGCTCCAGCTGCCACCGATTGCCCTGTACGAAGACGCAGCAGACGCACTGCCACGAGAGCGGCTGGAAGGCACCGGGCGCGTCGTCATCCGCGTCGTCCGCGCCGGCGCCGGTCGTCGCGCGATCCGCCCTCAGCAGCGTCGGGTCGTCGATGCACACGAACTCGTAGAACTTGGTGCGCGACTTATGGCGGTCGTTGAAGCTGCCGGGGCGCACGACGACCATCTCCGGCCGCACCTCCTGCCGCCGCGGCGCGCCGGTCGCCTCATCGATGCACAGCGTCGTCGGGTCCACGTACACGCCCTCCTCCAGAAAGCGCTTGATGTTCAGCAGCTGCAGCGGCGCCGACACGGCGCTCGGCAGCAGGATCACCGGCGCGAAGTGCGCGCGCCGGTGAAGCTTGCGGTACGTCGACGCGTCCAGGAAGCCGCTCGCCAGCCGCGAGCTGGGGGCAAGATACGGCGTCTGCCGCGCGGCCGTGGCGGTCGCAGCGGCGAGCGCGCCGCCGCCGTCGCTGCGGCGCGCTCGCTTCTTCCCTACGGGGTGGGCGCGGCCGCCGTCCGCGGGCAGCGGCGACCGCGGCCCCTCTAGCACCTGCACCTCCTCCTCCTCCTCCTCGCCGTGCCGCGCGGCGCGCTGCGTGAACTGCGCCAGCGACGGCCGCACGTGGAAGCCCTCCGTCGTCGAGACCTGCGCTGCGAAGACGATCTGCTCCGCCTGCCGCAGCGGCGCCGCGTCGCGGTCGTGCACCGCGCGGCACAGCGCCTCGAGCCGCTTCACCCCGTCCTCGTTCGTCGCCGTGCCGGTGGACTCGGACACCTTTGCGGCGAGCGCGCCGAGCACATCATCCGGCTGATAGGTGCTCGTGAGGCCCTCGCGGTCGTCCATGGCGGCAACGGCGTCCACCACAGCCCGCCACTGCTCCGCGGTCGCTGCCATATAAGAAGGAGATGGAAGTAGGGGTATAGAGGTGGTGTCGAAAGAAGGCTGCTTGAGCTACTACCTTTTGCTGTTGCCGGTGGTGGTGTTATGGGATTAGGGTTACAACAAGAGAGAGAGAGAGAGAGAGAAATTTTGTGTGCATTGTTGCTGTGTTGCTGGAGGGGATGGCAGATAGATGTTTCTGCGGCTTGTGCGATGAGAAATACTGAAATGAAAGCAATGAAGGCAAAAAAGAGGGAAAATAATGTCGTTAAAAATGTTAGTAAAAAGCAATGTAAGGGAAAAAGAAGAAGAAAAAGGAAACACGGAATAGAATAGAACAATAGTAAATCTGGCATGCTCAATTATGTTTTTTTATGTCTTCTCCCTCTATGTATGTATGTATGTGTGTGTGCGTGCGTGCGTGTGTGGTTCTGTAGAAGCCGCCGCTCGTAGGGGGCGCGCTAACGCTTCCCTCCCCCCGTTATGCTGGTGGTGGCGGGAGCGACTTCAAGTAGGCAAAGGTCAGCACCACCACCGCGCAAAACACGAGAAAGGCGATGGCAAACATGATCATGTTGCGCTTGCGCTGCGCCTCGTAGTGAAGGCGCATCGTCCGCCGCACCTCGCGCGCGCGGAGGTACGCGAGGTCCTTCTCCCGCAGGGCCTGCGCCGCCGCGCTGAGGCCGGGCGGCGGCGGGCGCACGCCATGCGGCTCGGCCGGCTTGGACGACGACGCAGTGCGCTTGGTGGACTGCGGCGTCGCGGGCATCGGGTGCTGCGGCACGTGCACCTCCTGGAGGGGGTCTGCGCCCGCACGCACAGCGTCGGGGCTGCCGGGCTTGGGCGGCATGGGTTGTAGGTCGCTCTTTATTATTACTTTCTAGATACTACAAACGCATATATATATTTATATAGTATTTCTCTATTTGGGTGTGAGATGTATGTGATGATGAACTGTGTGCAGCGGAACAGAAAGAAAAAGAAGTGAGGAAGGGGTAGAAGAGATGCAGTGGTATGCGTCAAGAGGAAAAAAAAAACTAAAACTAAAACTAAAAAGCATAAGAGATGCGCTCTGAATCATGCCGGTTGATTGGTATTTATTGTTTGTTTGTTTTTCTAAGTAGAAGATAGTATGCTACATGTCATGGTAGGAAGCAATTGTACAGAGGTATATAATAATATGATAATATACATACATTGATTTTTGTTTGATAGTCATTGTTTTTTTCTTATCATTATTATTATAATTATATATCGTTGATGTTGTGTCTAAGAAGCAAAAACGAGAAGAGAAGAAATAAAAATAGAATAAAAAGGAAGAAGAGGGATTCCTATGACTTCTCAAATTGAAATTGGAACTTCTTCTTATGCTGCGACTGGTGCGCCTCTGTCGACGCGTACGTGTACAGCGGGTCCAGCAACCTGCCGGGCGTCGTGAGGCGGGGGTCCAGCGCGGCCCGCAGCATCTCGGCGGTGGCTGCGCCGTCACGCAGGGGCTGCCCGTCGGGGCCGAGCTCTTCCGGGTGTACGAAGGACCGCCACGCGGCCTCCGCGATGCTCGCCACCGCCTCCACGTCGCCGCCGCGGAGGTTCTGCGCGCGGCGCGCGGCCTCCTCGTCCAGCAGTGGCGGCGGCATCTCCTCCCCCTCCCCCTCCCCCAGCACCACCGTGTCGTCGCCTCGCGCGGACGGGGGCGGTGTCGCCTCCGGGTTCGCGGCACCCCGCGGCGCGCCGCCCGACGCGGCCGCGGGGTGCCCGCGCGGGTGCGCCGAGACGCCGCTGCTACAGGACAGCACCATGGACGTGCTCGCGGCCGTGTCGGGGATCGCCGGCAGCGTCACGCGGTGGTCGAGGTCGATGATGGCGCACGGCGGCTTGAGCCGCTCCGCCGACGACGCGACGCCCCTCCGCGTGGTGGAGACGCGGGCGCCGGGGTGCAGCGGCGGGGACCCGGCGCCGTCCGCGAGGCCAGCGCGCGTGTGCGGGCTGAGCCGCCGCGGCAGATGGCTCGAGTCCCCTGAAAACGGCCGCGGCAGCGACAGCGACGAGGCCGCGGAGGCCGTCAGCTGGTGGCTCGCCGCCGCCGCGAACAGGTGGCTGTAGCTCTGCTGGCTCCTCTGGTTGGGGTTCAGACTGTTGAAGTTCTTGTGACTCACATCGCGGAGACTCACGGACGGGGAGAGGAAGGCGCCCATTGGCAGCTGCATTCCCGGCGGGGCGGGTTGGCTCTTGCTGACGCCGCTGCTGTTGAACGTGTTCGTGTTGTTGTTGCTATGCGGGTAATTCAGCGTCGCGTTGTGTTGCTCCGTGTTGGAGAGCGAGGTGCCGGCGGGCGCCAGCATCGCCGCGGGGGAGGTGAGGAGGGGAGACACACCCTCATCCAAGATGCGCAGGCGCGTGATCACGCTCGTGATGACGCGCGCCAGCAGCAGCCACGTGCCGCGCCGCTCGCGGTCCAGCAACAGGGTGCGCAGGAAGTAGTGCTGTGCGGCCGGCCGGCGATAGGTGTAGGCGTCCTGCTCCTCCTCGTCCTGCTCCTCCTCCTCCCCCTCTTGTGCTGGTTTCTTTTTTCGCTTTGTGGCGTCCTTCGCGCTGCCGGCGCGGCCCTCGGCCGCCTCCCTCTCGCCCTTCGCGCCGCGGCCCCGCCGCCCCTGCCGCGCGCGCTCCACCTTGCGCTGGCTGCGCAGGTGGCGGCGGCGCGCGACGGCGTGGAGGTGCTTCTGTCGGCTCTTGTCGTCCGTCGGCACGTTGAACGCGAGGCTCGGCTTGGGCAGCCGCGTGACGACGAAGCGCTGGTGGCGGCTGAGCAGCACCCCACGCTTGGTCGGCGCCGCCGCCGCCGCCGCG
>AUXH01000473.1:0-15074 GCA_000482145.1 Strigomonas culicis | reverse complement strand
CCTTCAGCTTCGCGCTGCCGGCGCGGCCGCCGCCAGAGGATGTGGCGCACTTCCTCGCCCACCTGTACCGCGCGTGCTACCTCGCGCTGCGCGGGCCGCTGACCGCCGCGCCGGCGGCGCCTGCCGCGCCCTTTGCGGTGGATACGAGCCCGCCGCCGGCGTCGGCGCCCACCGCGGCGGAGGCGCGGCGGCGGCACCAGGCGGCGGTAGAGCTATGGCGGCGCGTCGAGTACCGCCGCCTGCAGCTGCGGCACGTGCTGCTCTCCTGGCTGACGCAGTACATCCACTCGGGCCGCTACAAGGTGCTGCTGCAGGGCGACCTCGACCTGACGCCCGACCACGGGGCGCTGTGGCGCGCGTGGCAGCAGCACACGCGGCGGCAGGGCGGCAAGATCGGGCTCGAGGACATCCTGGAGCGCGTAGAGGAGGAGCGCTACACCTGCCTCTCGCAGTACCACGCCGACGTGGAGCGGCTCGTGCGCAACGTGCGGTCCTTTTTCCACACGCGCAGCCCCGCCGACCTCAAGTACCGCCTCAAGGCGCTGGAGCTGAAGGAGAACACCATCCTCGGCCTTTACAAAATCAACCGCGGCGTCGTGCGCTTCTGCGAGCTGCACAAGGACCTGCGCGAGCCGGCACCGCTCGCCGACGCGGCGGCCGGCGGCGGCGCGCCGCGCGCAAGCGACACCGTCGCCGAGGCGCTGCACTTTTCGCAGCGGTCGCCGCCGGCCGCCCCGCGCAGGCCGCCGCGGCGCTTCTACGGTCAGCGCCGCCGCCGCCGCCGCCCCGCGGCGGCCCCCGCCAAGCCGTCCACGCCACCGGCGGAGGAGGCGGAGGAGGCGGAGGAGGCGGAGGAGGCGGAGGCGGAGCTCTTGGGGAAGGACAGTGGGGAGGCGCCAGTGACGGCGGCGCTCGTGAGCTCGCCGGCGTCGCTCTCGTCCTTTTTGGAGTCCGCCTTCACCGCTGAGGCGAACGGCGGGGAGGGCGCGCGCCACGCCCGGCAGGACGGCGACCCGTGTGGGCGGGTTGCCGCGCTGCTGGACGCGTCGGCCTGCACGTTCGCGGACCTGGACGCCCTCTACGGACGGTTCATGGGGCTGCTGGACGGGGAGGTGCGGCGGCGGGAGAGCGGCCCGCCGCCGCCGGGCGTGACCGTCGCGGAGCTGGAACGGGTGGTGTCCGACTTCTTTGTGGCGACAATCGAGGCGTGCGTGGCGGAGATACGGGCCGCCGGTGCGAGCGCACCCGCTGAGAGGGACGAGGCGAATAGGTGAAGGAAAAAAACAAAGAAAGATTTTTAAACGCATGACACACTATATAAGGATCGTAAGGAACTGCAACGGCAGACAGACAGTCAGACGACACTAACACCAAAAACAAAAGTAAGTAGTACACATGGAATACTATGTCCTCAACAGGTAACAAAAAGCCACTTTTTTTTCTTTCGCGTACTACTTTCCTCTTCTCTTTTTCTCCTCCCTCTTTTTTTCGCTTTCCGTATAGACAGATACAGAACCACACACGAGCACCGCGCACTCCGCGCCCGCAAGCACTCGACGCTGTTTTCTATTTTTGCTTGCTGTGGCGGTGACCCTTTCTTACTCTTTCTCACACATTGCTCTTCGTATTATTATTATTATTATTATTATTATTCTCATGCCCTCTCTTGCGGACGAGATCAAAAAACTGTTCGAGCTGCAGCAGATGGGTGCTCTCTCGCTCGAGGAGTTCAAGGCAGCGAAGGACAGCCTCATCGCCAGCTACGCGCGCGGCGCGGACGCCGGCGACGCCACCGCCACCGCCACCGCCACCGCCACCGCCACGGCGGCCCCACCGCCGCCAGCGCTCCCAGCGCGCCGGGGAGAGGCGGACGAGGAGACGGCGCCGGGGCCGGAGGCGGACGGCGACGACACCGACTCCTGCCTCTCCGACGGCTACGCGGAGGAGCGGCAGCACAGTTTCCCGCACGTCGACGTGCGGCCGTGGCTGCGCGCGGCGGACCACGACTTCGACGAGGCGGGCGCGGCGCCGCCGGCGCTCGGCGCGCCGAGTCTGCGCCTCGTCGCACTCGAGCACCTGCGCCGCCTCTTCACAAACCTCCTGACGCACCCCGCGGAGCCCAAGTACCGGCGGCTGCGCAGCGCCAACCCGACGTTGCAGCGCACCGTCTTTGCCGTGGCCGGCGTCGAGGCGCTGCTGCGGTCGTGCGGCTTCGAGCGGCGCGCGGAGCCGGGCCCCGGCGGGGGCGAGGAGAGCGTGTACGTCTATCCGGGCGCCCCGCCGCCGCTGCCGGCGGACGCCGACGCGGCGGAGCGGCCGCCGACCCTCGTGGAGGAGGCGCTCTCGGCCGTGTTCTACCTGAAGCGCAGCGAGGAGGCGCGGCAGCAGCGGCTGCGAAAAGTGCGGGGGCTGCGCAAGTGGCTGCGCGTGGAGGTGGGGCTGGAGCAGGCGCAGTCCTTCCTGCGCGAGGCGGCCGAGCGCGGCGGCGGCGGCGGCGACGGCCCGCACCCGCTGCTGCCGTACCTCGTGGAGCTCTACACAACGGACGAGGCGGGGGACGGGCTCGCGACGTCGCTGCGGCACCTGCGGCAGCTGCGCGCGCTGCTGCGGCCGCCCCGCACGCGGATCGACCTGCGCCGGTGGGCACCCTTTGCGGCGCTGCTGCGGCAGCAGGGCGGGCTCGAAGCGGCCGTGCTCGTCGGCGGCTGGGCGCTGCAGCCCGCGGAGGCAGAGGCGACGTGGCTGCTGGTCGCGCCGCCGCCCGGCGCCGCGCCGCCGGAGGGGCAGCTGGCGGCTGTGCTCGAGGCGATCGAGGCGGCGGTGCTGGAGACGCAGGCGACGCGGTCGCTGTGCGAGCGCACGGCGGCCGAGGCGGCGGCGCGGGCGCACCGTCGGCAGGTGCTGCGACAGGTGCAGCACCGCCACGAGGTCGCGGCGCGGCAGGCGGAGGAGGCGCAGCGCATGCGCCACACGCGGCTGCGGCTGGAGGAGCTGAGCAGCGAGGACGACGAGGCCGCGCCGCACGGCGGCGACTGCCGGCCGGAGCCGCAGGGGGAGGACGGCCGGCGCCGCGTTCCGCTCGCGGAGGCCATCGCCTACTTGTTGGGAAAACGCGAGGAGGTGTAGTGCACTGTTAAAAACAAAACAAAAAAGAAGGAACAACAACAACATGATGGGCTTACAAACAGGCCTGTTTTTTGTGGCTTTGACGCGTGTGTGTGTGTGTGTGCTGCTGCTGCACGTATCGCTTCCTTTTCCCTCACCTTTTCCTTCCTTCTCATTGCTTTTTAGGGAACACTCTCTAGGCACTCCCTTGCTTGCGTGTGCGTTTGCTGCTGTTGGAATGAACGTTTCGTGTCTTTCACGTCGAACTCGTGACGTCGCAAAGGCAGATAGCGTTCAGAGATTCGTCGCTGCTTCCTTTCATTTCTGCTTTCGACAAGGTGCGCGCGCCGCTTTAGAGGCCGTGGGGGGCGGGCACGGTCATCAGTCCGTGTGGCTCAATGGAAGAGCATCTGACTACGGATCAGAGGGTTGCAGGTTCGAATCCTGTCACGGATGACTTTTTTTTTTAGACCTTAACCCTACCCCCTATAGGGAAGTACATATGTGGGACCCAAGGGAGGGAAAAAAGCTTCCCGACCGGGAATTGAACCCGGGTCACCCGCGTGACAGGCGGGTATACTAACCACTATACTATCGAGAACTAATAAAAAGCGCATCGTTACAGTACCTCTGTTAAGTGTCTGGTAGAGTGGAGGCTCAGTAGTTTTCAGTTCTCGATAGTATAGTGGTTGGTATACCCGCCTGTCACGCGGGTGACCCGGGTTCAATTCCCGGTCGGGAAGCTTTTTGCAAAAAACAGTGTCCTTTTTTTTTGACCCCTTCCGGGCTAGGGGAGGGGCAAGGCGTTTTCCCACCACGAGGGGGGCCGCCCCGGGCGTGCTTGTTTGGTTGTGGGTGGGGTGGGGTGGGGGTTTGCTTCCCCCCTCCGTTTGTGCCCATGTGGGGACTCGTGGGCTGGGCACCCCGGTTGGGGCGCGGGGCGCCTTTGCCCCCGGGCCGTTCCGGGCCCTGGGCGCTCTTCGCGTGGGTGCCGGTGCTTGGGGCGGTTGCTGCTCGTTGTCTGGGCCCTGTGTGCGTTGTGGGGTGCCCTTTGTTTTCGATTTCAGGCGGGCGCTTGGCTCTGAAAGCGGGGTGCGCTTTTTATGATTATTACTATTATTGTTATTATTGCTGTTGTTATTATTGTTATTATAATTTTGGTATAGGTGTTCCTCTTAAGCTTGCACTGTATCTTTTTCAAGACAGTCTTTTTTATTCTGGTGTATTTATAGTTATATTGAGGGTTTTCTCTTGACATGTTATTCATTCTCTCCGCGCTCTTTCCTTCTTCTCTTTTATTTAATCAAGTGTGAACTTAATTAAAATTATTTATTTGTATAGATCTTCCTTATACTAACTGTGCGTCTTTCCTTCTATTATTGTTTTGGATGTCGCATTTTTTACAGCAGCTGCGTAACGGCTCCAACGCAGTTGATAATAATGCACCTCCTGATAAATCTGGTGCTATCACTCGACGAATTCAAAAGCGATACGCTAGTGAGAATGTGGACAGTATTGGCCTGGAGTTAACAGATGATGCCGAAATAAAAAATGTGCGACCCAATTCTGCCGCAGCCGCCGCGAACATTCCCAAAAACTATATGATTTGCAATGTGAATGGCGAATTTGTGGAAACGAAAGCTCAGTTTTTTAGCATTGCATCCAGAAACATCCTAAACCTAGATGTAAAATTGCAATCAGTGGACGGTATGTCAGAACTAATTGCGCGCATCCTCAACGAAGAAGACAAATCCGAAGATGGTCATGCAAAGATTAATTTTGATGAACTGTTGCGCACAACACCACGGTACAATTTTTTATCTAGCGAACACCCTCTTTTTCGTCGTTATACACGGCGTCTCATGGAGCGAAAGCAGGCTCGTGCACTCATCCGGCAAAAGGGGAGAGAAACGGAAGAAGAGAAGCGCAGAGAGAGAAAAGAATTTATGCAAAATGAAATGAAAGCCGAAGCAGCCAAAGAGGCACAAGAAAAAGCGGCACGCGAGGAGGCGAAAAAAACTGCACCACCACCTCCACCATCTGCTGTTGTTGTAGAGGATAAACCGTTCATAGAAGCCCTTGAGGCAGCGGGCACATTTATGCAGAATAATAATAATAACCATGATAATAATAACAACAACAATAATAATAATAATAGCAAAAATAGTATAGAGAATAATACAACTAGTACTATTACTGCTAATAAAATTAATATTGAACATGACTCTGATAATTCTCTCGATATTGACACTTTAAAACACGCACCCGTATCAACACCACCAGCATCACCCCCGCCAGCAGCAGCTGATGCGTCCGCAGACGTGCAAGTATCGGCGTCGGAGCTACTTAGTCTCATTGGTATCCCAAACATGCCCGCAGCAAGCGCTGCACCTGTTTTATCCGAGCTACCAAAGCCTGCCACAGTCCAGTATTTACTACTGCCTTCTGATGAGTATACTTTATCCAATGGTGAAAAAGTTATCTACACACTAAAAAAAAGAAGTGGTCCACTTCCTGTACCTCCTCCAGGGAAACCGCCAAAAAGAAATAAAGTAGCCCTTCACACTCGTGCTGAAACACGAAAGAGGTCTCGAAGCTCATCCAAATAATAATAATAATAATAATAATAATAATAATAAAACTATTATTAATACAAATGAAGATTATCATAACTGTATAGAGATAAATAAGAAGTAAAGAAAAATGAGTGAAGGAAACAAAACAAGAAAATTAACTTCATTTTTTTCTTTGCATCTTTTTTTTTTCTTAAGGTTCTTTCATACGTACTGAAAAATACATATTCTTGTTTTTCTTTCGCATTTATTTTTTTTTACAGTTTTAACCTTTTTGTTGAATAGAGCAATAAAATAATTATGAACTTTTGAAACACAGTATTTGCAGCACGTGAATAAAAAGTATTGAATGCTAATACCTTTTTATTATTATTACGTTACACATACTTCCCATTTATTAAATGCTTTGTATTAAATATACTGAACTTCGTAATACAGTTCATTTCACGTGCCATGATAACGCTACGAAAAAAAAAAAGTGACGTGTCTTTTCCGTCGAACGTGTATTTGTAAAGATATGCATTTGTTTGTACTACACGTTTGCCCATGATGTACTCTTCTCTGTACCCTTTTTATAGAATTGACGTTCTGATTATTTGCTCATTTTTATGCGTGCATCTCTCTTTACTCCTCTTTCACTCTTTTGTCTTGAAAGCAAATATTTTGTGTATATAGAGCAAAAAGCTTTATTTTTTTTTGCTTTATTCTTCTGAAGACGAGCATAGGTTTTTTTTTTCTTGGTTATTCTATTTTTTTTTTTTTTTTATTGTACTTCTAGGCACTTTTCTTTTTCATTTTTTTTTCTTACCCTTCCTGTTGCCCTTTGCTTGTTAATTCAAAAAAAAAAAGGAAGTATTTTAGACAATATATTTATATACACCACTTTCGAAACTCATTACATCTAAATACACTACTTTTCTGCGTTTTTATTCATTACTTGTGGCGACAGTATTTTTCTTTTTTTGTTGTTATTAGAAACTCAATATTTCATCAACGCTGTGAGCAAATATTTCACGAAAGCACTACGATGGATTCGAACTCTTTCCCTGACACCGTTGATATTGCTGAAGAAAAACGAAAATCAAGGCATATGGACCGTGTCTACATGGGGAGAAAAACGAGTGAGGTAATACAAGAGCGCAGCAAACACATGTACTATCTTAATTTTTCTGACATTCCTGCCCCACCTTTTGCTGGCAGCAGAGGGTCAAAAATTACACTACCCCATATCGCACCACAACGTCCTAGTTGTACGTTTGTTCACGCTTCGAATTTTGATATTCATGCGACACCTGTTTCGTTGGGGACCAATTTGAATGACATTGATTTGCTTGGACTTCATCATAGACAATGTGCCCACGGTGCACCGTTCGTGTATACAAATGGTGAAGTTAAAAATGTTGTGACAGATAGGCAAGCTAGTGGTGGTAATGCACCGCGCAATCTCTCTTTAGAGACAGGTCTCCGGAAACAAAAAAAGAAAACAGGTACCAAACGGCCGTCGGAAAGCAAGCACAAAAAGCAAAACAAAAAAAAGGTGGTGCATAAAGACCCTTCGTCTGACTCTGAAGAAAAAGAAGTAAAGGAACGCTCATCGAAGTATCGTTATAAGCTCTCAAAGCACAAAAAGAAACTAGAGCCTTTAAACGACTCCTGCGATGAGTATACAGTGCATTATCACAGTAAGGTACGCAGACGAAGAAGTAGTAAAAAGGCCCGCGACAAACAGAGGAGCGGCCTCGTCGATAGCTCAGATGATGATGTCTCTATGAATTCCGATTCCAGTATTTCTGCGTCTGTCAACTGTGACACGCAGCTACCACTAGAAAAGCAAAAAGAAGCACGCTTGAAAGGGAATAAACATAAAAGCAGAGTGCTGCAGGAATCTTCGGACTCGGATTCATCAAGTGGAAGTTCTTCTTCAGATTCCAATTCTTCTCCTTCATCAGAATACTCCTACAATGGCGACACGGAGTGCGCACCAAGTACGCAAGCCAACAATACTGGGTATGTCCTCCCGCTGCGAGATGCCAACGTAATATCTCCGGCTCCCAAAGAACCCCGTTTGCCTTCCATTTCGAACACACCGAATGCGTCCAATGCTTCACTGGGGCTGCCTGTACCCTTCAGCTTCCAGCACGACTGCTTAACGGAAGAAAGCCGAAAAATGTTCCGAGATGTAGGCCGCTTTGCACCAAGTGATAATACTAGTATGAGTGCCAGTAACAAAAAAAGGAACAGCTTAAAGGACAATGACAATGGTGCTGAAAGTGATCAGCTAGGAAAGCCCTTTAATCCATATTTCGTATCACCTTTTGAGGCTAGTGCCACTAGCCAGTCGGATGCCGGGGGCCGCAGGGGTCTACTAAGCCCCATCACTCAAGCGCAGAGTCTTTTGTTCAGCAATCGCAGTAATACGGGGCAGAGCAAAAGCAGTCATGCGAATGACAGCTTGCTCGCGCACTCACTCCATAAAACCACTCAGACCGGCTCCGACAATAGCGGCGATGACATGGGGCCCGGGGCCTCCCACCGCAGCAACAAGGCATCCCAGACGGGCGAGGTCGGCGCCGGCATAACCAGCGGCAGTCTGTCCAACTGGCTCCCGTACGATGGCGACGCCGTGCGTCACTCTGCGACCGCGGGCAGTATTGAGGGCGACGTCGAGGAGGTGGCGGACCGCGTGCTGGATGTGCTGCGCGGGCGCCTCAACAACCGCCGGAGCCTGGGCGGATACGGGAGCAGCGCCCGCACGGAGGACAGCCAGGCCCGGCGCCGAATCAGCCACAACAAGGCCACGTGCACGTCTGACGACGGCAGGCTGGAGGCGGAGCTGCGCCGCCGCGCGCTGGAGGAGGAGGAGCGCCTGCGGCAGCGCCACGAGGCGGAGGCGGCGCGCCTCCACCGGGAACAGGAGGAGCAGGAGCGGCGGCGACGCGAGGAGGAGGCGGAGGCGCGCCGGCGCCAGGAGGAGGAGGAGCGCCTGCGAAAGCGTCAAGAGGAAGAGGCGGATCGGCTCCACCGGGAACAGGAGGAGCGGGAGCGGCGGCTACGCGAGGAGGAGGCGGAGCGAGAGCGCCGGCGACAAGAGGAGGAGGCGCGACGACGCCAGGAGGAGGAGGAACGAGAGCGCCGGCGACAAGAGGAAGAGGCGCGGCGACGCCACGAAGAAGAAGAGAGAGAGCGCCGGCGACAAGAGGAGGAGGCGCGGTGGCGTCAGGAAGACGAGGCGAGAGAGCGGAGGCGCCAAGAGGAGGAGGCCGCCCGCCTCCGTCGCCAGGAAGACGAGGAAAGAGAGCGGAAGCGGCGGGAGGAGGAGGCGGCGGCACGGTGGCGTGAAGCGGAAGAGGAGAGGGCGAGGCGGCGTCAGGACGAAGAGGCCGCCCGCCTCCGTCGTCAAGAGGAGGAGGAGCGGGAGCGGAGGCGACGCGAGGAGGAGGCGGCGGCGCGGTGGCGCCAGGAGGAGGAAGAGAGAGAGAAGAAACGCCAAGAGGAGGAGGCCGCCCGCCTCCGTCGCCAGGAAGAAGAGGAAAGAGAGCGAAAGCGGCGGGAGGCGGCGGCGGCGGCACGGTGGCGTGAAGCGGAAGAGGAAAGAGAGAAGAAGCGTCAGGCAGAGGAGGCGGAGTGGCATCGCAAGGAGGAGGAGGAGAAGGAGAAACGGCGCCAAGAGGAGGAGGCGATCCGTCGCCGTCGCCAGGAGGAAGAGGAAAGGGAACGGAGGCGCCGTGCAGAGGAGGCAGAGGCGTGGCGGCGTCAGGAGGAAGAGGAGCGGGAGCGCCGGCGTCAGGAAGAGGAGGCAGAGCAACGCCGCAAGGAGGAGGCGTTGGAAAGGCGGCGCATCCAGATGGAGCAGGAGGCGGCCGAGCGCGCCGCGGCGCGGCTGGCGGCCGCCATATCCGACCTCCTGATGGAGGAGGAGGACGAGCGCGTATCCCTCATGAGCCACGAGGCGCAGTTCCGTGACGATCTCGAAGATCGCATCCGCAAGGCCGCGCAGGTGGCCGTGGCGGAGGCCGCGCTTCTCGAGCGGCTGCGCGAGCAGGAGCTGCGGATGGAGCAGCAGGAGCAGTTCCGCAGCGAGCGGGAGGCCTACTGCGGCGACGAGGCGGAGGGCCGCGAGACGATCCTCGCGGAGGAGCGGGAGGCCCGCGACGCGCTGGAGCAGTGCTTCCTGATGGGCATGGACGAGGCCGAGGAGGCCGAGCTGCGGCGCCTGGACCACGAGGTGCGGCAGGAGGAGGAACGGCACAACTTCCTGATGAAGGAGGTGGAGGCGCGCAAGGCCCTCGCCCGGGCGGAGGCGCAGGAGGTCGCGGCGCTGTGCGACAGTTTCGACGACGCGTACGACGCCATCGTCCGCGCGGCAGCGGAGAGGGCGCAGACCTCCTTCCTCGAGGCGCTGCAGAGCCTCGCGCGCAGCGAGTCCAGCGCACGCGACGGCCTCCGCGACAAGGAGGACGCGGTGCGCGGGCGCCTCGCCATGACGCACAACACGACGATGGCGGACCTCGTGGAGGCCGAGCAGCGGCGGCTGCGGGAGAAGGAGGAGGCGGAGCGGCGGCAGCGCGCGGCGCGCGAGCTGGCGCGGCAGCGCCACGCGAGCGCGGTCGCGCGCCTGTGCCAGGCGGAGGCGGACGCGCGCGAGGCGCTCATGGCGCAGATGGAGGACGAGCTGCTGGAGAAGATCGAGGTCATCGAGGCCGCGTACAAGGCCGCGAAGGCGGAGCGGGAGGAGCGCCAGCGGCGCCTCTCGGAGGAGGAGAAGCGCTACCGCATTTCCCTCCGCAAGGAGCAGCTCGGCGGCGTGCGCCAGACGCGGCTCATCCCCGGCCAGGACGTGTCCGACACGTCGACGGGTAAGCTCAAGCTGGTGAACGACCCCGCCATTGAGGCGATCGAGGACACGCTGCGGCAGCGCAAGCGGCAGGATAAGCTGCGGCAGAAGCACATCGAGGACGAGCTGCGGCGGCTGCAGCAGCTGCGCGCGGAGAAGGGCGACGCCTCCTACGCGAGTGAGATCTCCCTCCGGCCGGAGAAGAAGCGGCCGGTGAAGGGCCGCCTCGGCAACGGCGTCGACGGCGGCTGCAAGCCGCGCTCGAACTTCCTCGAGCCGGAGCCGGTGCCGTCGCTGGACCTGTGCCTCGAGGGGCTGCGCGTCGGCGCCCCCGCGCGCACGCGCAGCCGCACCTCCTCGCTGGCCTCCATCGGCGTGCCGAGCGGCGGCGCGATGGTCTTCGCGCCGAGTGCCGTGACGCCCCTCAAGGAGAGGGAACGGAGACGCTCCGAGGTGCTGGACATGTACGTCAAGAACATGGCATTTCGAGAAGACGACGCACCCACCACTGGCAACACGAGCGAGGTAGGCGTGGATGAAGAATACTGATGTACTCAAACAGAATAATTATAAACGCATGTATAGCTGCAAAAAAGCAAAAGAAAACCAAACACAATAACTGACAAACAAATAACAAGAGTATAAGTGCTCAAGAATAGAATAAAAAAGAAAAGCCGTGGGTGAACGATCATAGCAGCAACCAGTACATAAACCATCAAAAATAAAAAAATCGAAGCAAACGTACCCATGTAACCATTCACTATCATTCTTTTAAACACTCTTTGGTTTGTACAGTATATATATGTAGACTGTCCGACACACATATATATGTACCTCTTTTTTGTTTTTTTCCCTTACCTACACTATCTTATTCTTTTTTTTTTCAGTGCCGTTTTTTTTCTTTTCGTGTGAAGCAAATAACCACATAAATGATGTATATTCCGCTTTTTGTACTGTTATTATTTTTCTAATCAATTCTTATCACTTCTTTTTCTTTCATTTGGTTTTGATCTTGTAATGTATGTAGAAAAAAAAAATGACGTTTATGTTGCTTCTTCTTCTTGCATATATGGTATATGTCACCTTAAAAGCAAAAAAAAAGATCTTCAGAGTCGATGTATGCGTACACTGTTTGTGGTATGTATATGAAATTGACACCTTGGCTTTGCTTACTCTTTTTTCTCTCCTCTTATGACTTTTTTTTTTGTGCAGGAACATAGGTGTGCCCTTGTTGGTTTCCTCTCTAGCGTGCGTAAATATCCATCCGCATCTGCCTATTGCGTTCCTTCGTTCATCCTTACGCCTGCGACCCATGCGTGGCGGGTTTGGCCGCAACCGGCTGGACAAGCAGCACCCGAGCACGTGCGCGATACGCAGCTATGCGGAGGCGCGCTACCCCCCTCGCGCGTACCACTACCACCAGCAGCTGCGACCGGAGGCGCCGGGCGGCGGCAGGCCGGCGGCGGCCGCCATTGTGCTGCCCAGCATCGACGCCGACGCCATCTGCGAGCCGCATCTGAGGGTGGTGGCGACGCCGAGTCTCCCCAACGCGCGCGGCCGCGCGACCGTGCAGACGACGACGGAGGTGGAGAAGCGGCCGCCGCCGAACCTGCGGGACTGCTTCGCCTGCTACGTGCCCGACGCCTACACCAGTGGCGTCCTGGCCTGGGCGGCGCTGGAGCCCTACCGCGAGCCGCTCAACGTGCTGCACTACCCGGAGCTGCTGCCGCCGCACGGGACGGTCGCCGCGCAGCTGAGCGCGCTGGGGCTGCCCACCGAGCTCGCGCAGGTGTACAGCGGCGGCGGCGGCGGCGGCGGGAGGACCGTGTCGGCGGCGCGGCTGCGCGTGCGGCCGGTGCGGCGGCCGGTGCCTCCGCGGCCGATGCGGCGCGGCGCCAAGGTGACCATGCCGTCGCCGGTGCTCGGGCCGCAGGGCGCCGCGCGTAAGCGTCCCCGACCCGAGCGGCTGGACGACGGCGGCGACAGCGAGGACCCGGACCGCGGGTCCGGGGAGGACGAGGAGATGTCGGGCAACTTCTTCAACGAGGATGACGACGACGAGAACGGCGGCAGCGACGACGGGGACGGCCGCAGCGATAAGGGAGACGACATGTACATGTGAGCGCGTGGCGGACACCTCTCCTTCTCGTGGTCGTTGCTGTTTTTTTTTTCCTTTTGCGTCGTGGTTTCTTTTTGTTTTCTTAAACTTGTTCTTTAATTTGTATATGATTCACAATGCTTCGTCGTACAACATCGGTTGGTATAATAATACACATTCGCACATGTGTTAACGCTTTCTTCATTTTCTTTTTGTTTTTTGTCTCTCTTTTTGTGTGGTGCTTCTTTCTGTAAATGCAGCTGTAAGCTGTGATTGCATGTTATACACTCGCTATTCTGTCTCATTTTCTATTCTCTCTTCCCCTCCTCTCTCTTTCTTTTTTTGCTTCCGTAAAGAATCCGCATTATCCCCGAAAGATGAGCGCGAAGGTTCCCAAGCTGTTCAACAAGTGGTCGTACGATGGCGTGAAGTCCAACGAGATCGCCCTCCAGAGCCACATCGAGAAGAAGGCCACCTACGTGCCGCACACCTCCGGCCGCTGGCAGAAGCGCCGCTTTCTGAAGGCGCGCATCCCGATCGTGGAGCGCCTGACGAACGGCCTCATGTTCAAGGGCCGCGGTAACGGCCGCAAGCTGCAGGCGTCCCGCCTGGTGCGCCAGACGCTGGAGATCATCCACCTCCAGACGGACGCGAACCCCATCCAGATTGTCATCAACGCCGTGTCCCAGGGTGCGCCCCGTGAGGACTCGACCCGCGTCGGCTCCGGTGGTGTCGTGCGCCGCCAGGCCGTCGATGTGTCCCCCATGCGCCGTGTGAACGAGGCCATCTACATGATGTGCAAGGGCGCGCGCGAGTCTGCATTCCGCAACCTCAAGACGCTCCCCGAGTGCCTCGCTGATGAGATCGTGAATGCCTCCAACGGCAGCGCGAACTCGTACGCGATCAAGAAGAAGGATGAGGTCGAGCGCGTGGCCAAGGCTAACCGATGAAGGACCGCACACACCTTTCGTGTCTTCATGTTCATGGATTCAATTCTTTATTTTCATTTTATCATTTCTACGTAAATAAAACAAAATAAAAAAGCGATTGTTCTTTCAAAAAGAGAACAAAGGCATCAATAGCAAAAAGAAATGGGCACATGTGACCTTTGTAAAACCGTTTTGGCCAAATTTCTGTTGCTGTTCTTATCTTCTCATCTTTCCCTTTTCTCCCCCTTCTTTCTCTCTCTTTTTCTTCCCTGTTACTGCTGAACACTTCCAGTTAAACAAAATGAGCGCGAAGGTTCCCAAGCTGTTCAACAAGTGGTCGTACGATGGCGTGAAGTCCAACGAGATCGCCCTCCAGAGCCACATCGAGAAGAAGGCCACCTACGTGCCGCACACCTCCGGCCGCTGGCAGAAGCGCCGCTTTCTGAAGGCGCGCATCCCGATCGTGGAGCGCCTGACGAACGGCCTCATGTTCAAGGGCCGCGGTAACGGCCGCAAGCTGCAGGCGTCCCGCCTGGTGCGCCAGACGCTGGAGATCATCCACCTCCAGACGGACGCGAACCCCATCCAGATCGTCATCAACGCCGTGTCCCAGGGTGCGCCCCGTGAGGACTCGACCCGCGTCGGCTCCGGTGGTGTCGTGCGCCGCCAGGCCGTCGATGTGTCCCCCATGCGCCGTGTGAACGAGGCCATCTACATGATGTGCAAGGGCGCGCGCGAGTCTGCATTCCGCAACCTCAAGACGCTCCCCGAGTGCCTCGCTGATGAGATCGTGAATGCCTCCAACGGCAGCGCGAACTCGTACGCGATCAAGAAGAAGGATGAGGTCGAGCGCGTGGCCAAGGCTAACCGATGAAGGACCGGTGTGGTGCAGCTCTTAAGCGAAGAGTTTTGTTTAATCATCATTTTCATTTTTTTTTGTTCATTTACTATTTAAGAAAAAAACTCTCTCTCCCTTTTCTGTCTTTTGTCTCTTCCTGGTTCTTGTCGGTGTTCTACAAAGGCTGCTGACAACAGCTGTGTGTGGATGACTGTTAAAACCCTATTCCAACGACGAATACCCTGTACACCAGACGTTCTCTCTCCCTCCTCTTTCGCCCCTTAGCTGTTCAGATTTATAGAAACCACAGGACCCTTTAGCCAGACATGCTGCGCGGCGGCCACCCGAGCCAGCACCTGGATCAGCTCAACGACGACAACGCTTTCGTTGACGTGCGCACGGTGCTGCAGTCTGGCGCCGGCGGCGGCGCGTCCGCCGCGGGGGCGGTGCTGAGCGAGACGGACATCCTCGGCGACGAGGCGCTGGAGGAGACGCACGGCATCGCGGCCGGCGGCCCGCGGCGCCGCGGGACGCAGGTGGTGGCCGCGCTGCAGGCCGCGCGCGTGTCGCTGAGCGCCGCCCTCGCCGAGCAGCACCAGGCGTACCTGGAGGAGGTCGCCGACGCGTGGGCGGAGGCCGAGGCGGCGGCCGCCGAGGCGGCCGAGCGCGACGGCGCGGCGGCGGCGGACGGCGGTGG
>AUXH01000472.1:0-15100 GCA_000482145.1 Strigomonas culicis | reverse complement strand
AGGACGGAGAGAGAGAGAGAGAGAGAGAGAGAGGGGCGTGAGGTGGAGAAAAGCCATCATCACTACTTCAGACGCGTGCGCATAATGCGCCGTGGGCATCCCAGCAGCGATGGTTTTAAACACTGTCTTAGCCGCGGAACAGTCACCATTGGGGATTGTTGTTTTGGGGGTATGATTTTTATACTTTTTTCTGTGAGTGTTTTTGTGCACCGTCAGTTTTATCTCACATGGAAACAACCCGACTTTTTAAAAGAAGGGTGCATTGTACAATGCTTTTTTTTTTTGGCGTTGTTTGTTTAGGGATATGATGGCTCGTAGATAAAGTGTACACACGTGTAGTTCATTTCGGCGCGGTCTCGCGAGAGCTGCCAGGCTTCGCTCCGAGCACCAGCGACTTGGGCACCTGCGCGCCAGCATCCAAATCCTTCGTGGACCGCTTCACGCTTTCAGTGTTGGGGTCAAACCCTTCTGGCAGTGCGTAGGGGTCGCGAAACTGAGACCGTATTTCTTGCATCTTGCTGGCGTAGAACGAGGCGAGGCAAAACGCGGGTGCAAAGAGGGCCAAGGCGTAAAGCACCATGGTGAATTTGTTCTTCTTCATCGACTCGCGTACATGCATCTGGGCCAGCGGGGAGGAGGCATCCGCGACCACCTGATTCATCTCCCGCTCTACGATGCGTCGCTCCCGATCCATCACACAGGGGGATCACTAAATGCTACATGCAAGACAGTAGAGGGGGGGGAGAAGAGCAGCGGATGAACCAAGTACTTACAGAGGTATGCGTAGCACAGTTGGTACAAGAAAAAAAGGCTGACAGGGAGAACAAAACAAAAAGCGGCTCCAGCGTGCGTGCTCGATCATAATACAGGGGAAATTGATGCTCTTTTGACTACACTTCAAAAAGTGTGATAATGTAAACAAAACACGAGAACCAGAAAGAAGTTATTCTAAGAGGCAACACCATTCAACTGTAACTGTATTCAATTATTAAGATGTAGATAGACAACAACAACAAAAAAAAAAGTAAATGTGGAGAAAGGGAACGAAAAGGGCAAAGAAAACCTTGTGCACGCCTTTTCTTATCGGTACTTCTGAATGTCTCCCTTGTTCTCCTCGCTGCTAATATCATAGTGTTTGAAGCCTAGCCACTCAGACCACGTGTTCTTGCGCTGCGTCATGTAGAGCTCGAAGTCCTTTTCGTTCCGTCGCGTCCAGATGGACTTCTTCGCGCGCTTCATCCACTCGGACTCGGCGACGTACTCAACGTAGAAGGGACCAATATAGGTGGGGCCGAGCACGACGACGGTGATGCCCATCATGAACCAAAACCCCACGCGCTTGGCGGAGCGCAGACCCGCTCGCTGCATGTTCTCCTTGGGGTTTGCCTTCTGCTTGGGGATGAAGAAGTTGCCGTGTCCCTGTGCATCGGCCGCGGCCGCGTAGCCTTCTGGGCGAGGGGCGGTGCCTGGGGCCTTGTTCTCCATGGTGCTGTAATGAAAGAGTGATGTGCTACGGAGTGAGACAAGCAAGAGAGAGGAGGGGGGGGGACGAAAGAAAGAAAGTAACTCATAGGAAGGAGCAACGGAAAGGGAGAAAAGAGAGTATAGACAGACACGAATACAGCACAGGAAAAGTACACAATAAAAAAAAAAGTTATCCTCAGTGTTACAAAAAGAACACGGATACTACACAGTAGTCTCTCCAGCGAGGCACTACCCTCCCAGCCATTCACTTGGCCGGCGCCGCCTTTTTTACATGGGCCCGCAGAACCTTCTCGGAGCAGGACGGCTCCTGGCAATACCACTTGGTCGTGGACAAGGACAGGTACGCGCGCAGGCTGGGCTCCGTGATGTGCAGGCACTTGCAGTGGTACCATCCCTTGCAGGAGATGCAGCGCACGACGCTGCCGTCGCCCTCCTCTGTCGCGGTCGGGCAGCAGCGGAAGGTGCCCGGCGGGAACCTGCGCAGCCCCGTGCTCTTCTGGCGCTCCGCGGCGCAGCGCCCGCAGACATAGTAGCCGTCCGCTGGCACGCTAAGGCTCGTATGCGCCTCGCCGCAGACACTGCAAGCGACGTCGGCTCGGGGCCTGTTCATCGGGTGCGCTACGGTGGGAACCTAGAGAGGGAAAATGTGGGTTGGTGGTGTTTCCTTTCGGTGGAATATGGTGCCCAGGACGGAGGAACGTGGAGAGGAGCAAAGAGGGTAGTGGTAATCGCAGTGGTGACGGTTTGGGATCTGTCAACGAGGGGGGGGGGGGGCGAGAGGCATCACGGACATAACACGAGAAGAAGGGGGACAGCTAGTGGAACACGCACAGAGAGCACCAACGTTACTAGGCGGGGAAGCACGCATGTACGGCCACACCGCAGCGACAACACCGAAAGGAGCCGGTCGCCTCACTGTCTGCGAGGCGGCTCTTAATGCAATAATAACAGTACGAGTGGCCGCAGTTCGACTTCTGCGGCAGGGTCGGCACGCTCCTACACGCGCAGCAGATGGTGTCGCTAATGCTGGAGCTGTCGGCGGACGACACCGACATGACGGTGTGCAGCGCGCGGCTGAGGTACTTGCCGATGCGCAGGGTTGCGAAGAGCGACGCCCAGGTCTTCCACCACATGTGCTGGTTGAGGTAGAACAAGTTCGTGAAGCGGCGCATGCTCTGACTGCCGTACACCGGCTTGAGCGAGAGCAGGCGCTCGGTCATGGTGCGGTAGTGGCCGGTCGCCAAGAAGTGGAGGATGTTCAACAGGCTGAGGGCGGACCAGACGGCCGTGAGGCAGCGCAGCGACTGCATCGTGTAGTAGCGCCACGTCCGGTCCTCCTCACGATCCCAGCCCTCCTCCAGCCCTTGGCGACGCAGCTTGCGGATGGCGTAGGGCAGCAGCACGGAGAACACGAGGTGCACGAGCAGCACCGAGCGCCGGGGTGCCAAGTTAGGCACCAGCGAGGTGACGGATTGCATATCCATCTCCTGCGCCTTGCCCTCGTCGCGCAGGACAAGGTTCTGCAGCCGGTCCCCAATGGACTGTCCCTGGCGCCACGTCGTCAGCCGGTACAACAGAAGATCGAGGGAGAGGAAGAGCTCCTCCTGGTACTTGGAGCCGATGGCCTGCAGCGGGGCCACGTTGAAGATCTCCAAGAGACTACTGCGCAGGATATCCACAATCTCCTCCTGCGTCGTCAGAGCGTCCAACTGAAACACGCGCAGCACCTCATTGTTGGGAAACTTGGAGAATGCATGAGAGGTGGGGATAACCTGCTGCTGCTTGGAGACGGAGTCCAGGATGTACTCCGCTTCGCTTGCATCTCTCACCCACGACATGGATCTGTCCGTGATTATACTAGAGTCCAGACGACGATAAAAACGCAAACTCTTGGGATTCTATTTCCAACTGTAGGTGAGAAAAGAAGAAAGGGGGAACGAAAAAGAGATACTGCGATATGTACAAGTGGACATGCAAACTGTCATGACTCCATATACTCTTGCGATGCATATCTATAGATATATGTATACAGAGAACCACCTGCCATAAACAAAAAAGAGAGGCGGGAGGAGATTATATAATAACAGGGGGAAAAACCAAACTGTTGAAAGACAAGGAAAAAAAAATGGCATCTATGCAGTTATCCGAAACAAAACAAAAGAAAAGTCAACGATGCATCTAATGGTACGTGTCCCGTCGCTGCGCCACGGTGTGGAGCAAGTAGTCTGCTAGGACGGAAGGCCGGTTGGATTGCATCTGAAGGAGCCGCTGGTTGAGTTCATACTCCTGCCGCTCTATTTCCTTCCCCAAGTCCTCGCGAAGCCGCTGCCCCTCCGCCGCCTCTGCCTCGCGCGACTCCTCCAGTGTCTGCTGCAGCTTGATGTCCAGACACGCCACTCGCTCCTGCAGTGCCTGGTTGTTCGCGCGGATCGCACGCAGTCCCTCGTTCAGGCTCTCCACCCCGCTCGCCGCGATGTCCTGCGTCTCGAGGATGTGCTGCTCCAGCGCACCCACGCGGTCGCCCCAGCTCTGGACCCACTCCGTGCGATAGGCCGCGCACGCCTTCCGCGTGCTGTCCACGCGCTCCTGGATGCCGCCCATCACGGCGTTCAGCGCGGCGACGCCCTCCCCGCGCCGGAACTCCGTCTTCGCCTCTATGAACCGCTTCAGCTGCAGGATGGAGGTGCGGGTCTCTGGCGTGCCGTGGCGGACCAGCTCGTCGATCATGTCCATCATGTGCTGCGCGGCTGGGGCCACGGCCGCGTCGCGCAGCTCCGGCGGGCCGCCCCCGCCCGGGGCCGCCGGCGCGTCTAGCTTTGCCCTCTTGCTGGCCGGGTCTCTCTCCTTGGGGCTGCTGTCGTGGATCGGCCGCGCGGCCACCGACACTTTGGACGGCCGCTCTTCGTCGTCGTCCGCCGCCGCCGCGGCGGGTCGCTTTGTCCCCGAGTGTCGCGCGTCGTCGCCACGGCCCTGTAGCGAGGCGACGATCCACGAGCGGACCGCCGACTGCTTGAAGTCGCTGAGACGCTCCTTCGTCATGTGGAGCGACACCATGTCCATCCCGGCGGTGTGGCTCAGCAGCGCCTCCAGCTTCACGGGGAACTGATCCAGCTTCAGGATCACGCGGCCGTCCTTCCCCAGCGTCACAGAGCGAATCATCTGGTACGGGATGGTGATGTTATCCGCGTTGGAGGACGTCACGAGTGCCACCATGTAGTGCGGTGTGAAGTAGGCGTCCGTGGAGCCGGTGAGAACCGTATCGGCCGCCACCACCTGGCTGAGGCTGTAGCGCAGCACGTTGGGCTGGCCCTCGTTCATCTCCTCGATGAGCGCGGTCATGCGCGCGAGCAGGCTGCCGTCGTTGGACAGCGCCTGCAGCTTTTCCGTCACCGCCAAAGGCAGTGCATCGTTCAGCTGCGTCAGTATCTGTTTGTTCTGTCGTGAAATGCGGAAGAGCAGCTCCACGCACTGGAGCTGGAAGAAGACGTCAAAGGTCGCCGCGCACGCGCGCGCCACAAAGGTCCACGAGGGGAGCCGGCTCTTGTTCTGCTTCGAGCCCTTAACGAGATTGATGAGTGCGGTCGCCGCGGCACGCTGCAGGTGGACGTTGGCGTTCGCCTCCTCGGGGTCCGCGTAGATGCGTCCGAGCATGTCGCGCAGACCCTCCATGAAGAGGGCGCCGCAGCGGTCCTTCAGCGCGGCCCCGTCACAGAGGCTGCTGACCACCTGCACCAGCTCGATGGTGGCGCTGCTGTGAAGCGGGAACACGTTTTGCCTGCCCACGGTCAAGAAAAGCGAATTGATCGTTTGGAGAATATCATCCTGGAGGGCGATCACCCTGATGCCTTCCTCGAAGCTAGCCTCACTGTGGGCGAGCCCCTCCGAGTAGAGCTTGAAGAGTGCGCTGAAGGCCTCCACGTGTCTGGCTGACAGCGCTTCCTGCGCACGCAGCAAAATGAAGGAGCTCTCATGGAAGATGCTCTGCACCTCCACCTCGTCTAGCATCTCTGGGGACCTCAGCGTGGCGTCGACAGCATTGGCGAGCGCACCAAGCGGCTGCGAAATGATATCGCGCATGTTGATGCGATTCTTTGTCTCCTTGCGAGGTGGCATTCTGCACGTCCGATGTGGTCTTCTATACTTTATTAATCTAGTTTAAGTGTGTGGAGGGAGCGCGCCGCGTGATGGCACGGTTCTATCTATTGGTGTCTATATTGGTGCAGGGAAGTGCACAACGGTAGCAATAGAAGTGAAGATATGAAAGAGAGGGAAAGAAAAGACAGTGAAAACGGAGAAGAGTTACTCATCACATACTAAACAAATAAGAAAAAAAGGGGGGTGTACGTGCACAACAAAAGAAAGAATGTATAAAAAAACCGGAGGAACGGAAAGAACTATCTGAATAAGAAGAAAAAACTCAACGGAGTCTAAAATAGAAATCGGGAACGAACACAACGATAACCGGTCACAAATGAAGCTGGTCGTTTTTCTTTGTTTTTTATTCTTTTTTTTTTTTGAACTCAACTGAAGTGTGTCAATTGAATTAATAAGATACGAAAGTGCGGTGGTGGAGAGAGCGCACCAGACGAGGGGAAGACGACCAAAGAGACAGGTCGTGCAGAAGTTCGGCGGCTGATGTCAGTGAGCCGTATCTTTCAGAGTTACGCTGGCGTCCCCTCCCTCGCGTCGGTCGACCACGTGACCTGCTGACTACGCACCGCGTTGTTCAGGTCCGTGGACCAGTCCGCCAGAGTGCTCATGCGCTGGAACTCCGTCGTACGCTCAGTTGAGTACACATTCAGGATGTTGGTCACATCATCCAAGCGGGCCGGTATGAGGCCGTGCCGGATGGCATAGCCGCACAAGAGTTTTGTGTTCTCCACAGAGAGGGTGAGCCGTTCCGCGAGCTCCTTCAGCGAGACGCGCACAAAGCACTCCACGCACTTGAGCAGCACGTTGAGGCGGAGGCGGTAGAGCAGCAGATCCACGTGCGCAGCGACAATCCTGTCCTGGTGCAGGCACTCCGCATGCTGCGGGTCCGCCAGGACGGCCTGGAAGGCGTGCACATCCGCATGGATAAATGCTCGTAGCAGCTTGACGACGGGCACCAGCTCCTTGTGCTCCGCGTAGGGCTTCTCCTCGCCCCCGGAGAAGCCGTCCGCGGGGGACCCCGTCAGCATGCTCGCCACGGTGGCGTACTTCAGGCACGCGATGCGCTGCCCGTCACCGCACTCGTTCATGTGCTGGAAGGCCAGCACAAAGGTCGCGTGCGCCGCCCGCCAGTCTTGCGCGCGCAAGTACATCTGCCCCGCGAGGAGCGCGACGGTGCCGATGGGGGGAGCATGCACAAGGTGCAGCGGAATGTGGGTGAGCTCAAAGTAGCTCTTCCGGAGGAGAAAGTAATCTTCGGTGGCGTCGCCAACTTGCATCATCGTCATCAGAAAGTGAAACAAGTGGGTGTCGTTGGTCCGCACCGCTCGGGTGCAGCTCCTGCAGAACTGGATGCCCTTCTCACACTGGTCGAGGGCCTCCTTGTACCGCTGCACGTGAAACAACAAGGTTGCTTTACGGAGCATCGTACCGGACCATAGGTCAGCGAAGGCGCTCATGTCCTCCTTCGCCCTCTCCAGAATGATGTCCAGTAGCTGCATGACGTGCTCGGACGGTACACCCTCACTGGTGTTAATAAATTTGTTCATCGCCTTTTCCATTTTCGGCTTGGATATCTCTGCATACGTGCCATGGAAGCACTGCTTGAAGTAGCGCAACATATCGTCGTACGCGTTCAGCTTGCGTGAGGCCTTGGCTAAGTTCTTCAGCGCCTTGTACGTCCAGCGGCCCTGCTGCGCCTCGTCTTCCTTCAGAATCTCTGTCAACGCTTTTATGCTATCTTTGGCATTTGTTTCAATACCACCTTTCGCTTGGAGAAACTTCTGGTCCACCGCAGACACAGGTACGTCCTCGTCCCCATCGCTGAAGTAGAACTCGTCTGAATCGAAGGATTCGGATGACATCGGAGCAAAATGACAGAAAAGAAAAGAGAAGTGTTAGATTAATAACAAGAAATACACGATATATACCTGCAGATAACGGGGCAATGAAGAGATTGAAGTGTGTGTGTGTGTGTGTGTGTGTGAGAGAGAGAGAGAGAGAGGGAGAGATAATGATACGCGTATCCAAAGAATAACCTCTTCGAAAGGAAAAGAGAATCAAAACAAGCATGTTACATACTGAAGCAACCAAAACAAGAACACAAAAGGAAAAGAAATGCATATAATAATAACATTCTAGTCAATAGACTCTAAGTACAGATTCCTTATTTACATAAATACATCCTTAAAAGATAAGAAGGAAAGGAACGAAAGAAAAGCAAAGAAAAGGTGTTTTGAGTTTTTATCCGTCTTTCTTTCTTTCCGTTTTTTTTTTTCTTTTCAAAATACAAATGCAGATGTATATAGATCTTATCTCGTTGAGGAGGGGTGTGAAAAAGTCCTCCCAGTTTCTTTCGACATGACTAGCCGGACGTGCCTCTCAATTGTTGAAGATACAGCTCTCGTAACTAGGGACCATGTACTTGATGTTAATGTAGGCATCCTCGCCGCCGTGCGTCTCCAGTAGCTGCAACGTTTCGTTCACCAAGTCTCCGATATCCTCGTTCTTGCGCTGGCCAAAGTCCACGGCATCACTGCACGCCCGCTTCTTGTGGACGTTCTTGAAGAGATTGAAGATGGGCAGGATCTGTCGGTAGTAGGGGACGAGGGCCTCGCCGATGAGGTCGCCGCTAACCACTAACTGCTGGATGATGCGGAGGGTGGCCGCCACAATGTCGGGGTGGCGGGTGTTGAGGGCCGTCTTGAGCGGGATGATGAGCTGCGGGATGGTCGGGAGGATCTTGGGGCCGCCGCGATCGAGGAGGTCCAAGCAGCCCTGCCGCGCGAGGAACATGTAGGGCTCTTCCGTCTCGCGTATGCCGTCGAAGAAGATGGGGAGGTAGTGGTGGTAGTCCAGCTTCTCCACCTCTACCTTCCAGTCCACGGAGGAGCGGCTACCGTGGGCGATAGAGACGGGGAGGTCGCCGCGATCGTAGTAGCGGCGGAACTCCGTCGAGGGGATGCTGCGCTTCTTGAAGGCGCCGGCCTTGGGCGGCTTGCTCTTGCCGGTGGCATTCACGGAGAAGGCCTCGTCGTTCGTCTCTCTAGCCTTCCCCTTGTGCAGGGAGCTGGTGGCACCGCCAAATCCAGTCTTTTTGGCTTGGTAGGCGAAGCGGGCTTTCCCTGCGGCGGCGGCAGCGGCGTCCGCGTCCTCTGCGTTGGCACTACCGGAAGTATTTTTGATCCCGTAGCCCGGAGGGAAGGCACCGAACGGGGACTTGCCCGCCGCCTTGTTATAGATGCGGACGGAAGGGTCCTTCTTGGTGCCCTTCACAATGGGTTCTATCTCGTAGCTCATCGACGCAAAGATCAAAACCTGTCGCTGGAATTATTAATACTGCTCACTGACAAAAAGAAGGAAAAACAAAAAAGAGAGGGAGACAAAAATGTAGAGAAAGAGGGAGAAGAGAATAAAACAACTACGTTGCACGTAACACAAAAAAAAAAGGAGTGCAGCATAATAATAAAAGGCACAACGCAGAAGAAAAAGACAGACGTGGTGTACATTCATGTATGGATATCGATTTAGTTTCTAATCAATTATTTAAACGTCACATTAGCAATGATTATTATAACAGTAGCCATAACGGCGAAAGCACATGGGTGCACCTCCACTCACGCGTCGGTATTTGCGTCGTCTGCGGGGGTGTCTCTCTCCTCCGTTGCAGCGTCACCCTTCATCAGCGCCTCCACATCGATTCCCTTGCTGGCCAACTGCTTCAGTTTGGTTTTGTGCTTGTTGCTGTTGACGTGCTCCTTGAACTGGTTGCTTGTTTTGAAGCGCTTCTTGCACGCGGGGCAGTTGAGGGACGCCGCGCCGCCCTCGTCGTCACCAGTGGCGGCGCCGCGCTTCTGCTCTTCCTGTGCCTTGCGCTGCTTCTCATACAGCATCTCCAGCACGGACCCGTCCATGGTCTCGCCGCGGGCGGCCCGCTCCTCCTCCTCGCGCTCCTCCTTCTCCGCGGCCTCCGCCCACATCTTCTCATTCGCGGCTCTGCGCTTGCGCTGACGATCGGCGTCGCGACGCTGTTGCTCCTCCTCCTTGGCCGCGTTCTCCTGCTCTTGGCGCTCCAGCTCGGCCTTCACACGTGGGTCGCGACGATACACGAACTGCGCGAGGCTCTGCACGTTCTGCACGTACTCCTTCTTCGCGGAGCTACGTGCCTTCTGGTTGATGCGGTCCGCCGCCCGGCGCGTGTAGCGGTCCTCCATCTCGTTGACCTTGTACTCGTCCTTCCACGCAAAGTGCTTCACCGTGCTGAAGTTACGCCAGTGGGTGTAGAATTTTTGCACATCCGCCCACGCCGAGCCGCTGTCGCCAAAGGTGGGCCAGCTCTTTGCGCGGCTCTCGTAGTCGCCCTCCTCCTCGATGAGAGTGTCGAACACCTTCCGGTAGACGGCGTAGAAGCCGCCCTCATCGTCCTCATAACCGTCGTAGCAGCTCGCGCTGAAGTACGCGTACAGGTTGATCTCGTCTGGGTCGCAGGAGCCGTCGCCGCCGCGGAGGATGGACTCTCTGTGTGCGTCGTACCATGCCCTCTCGTTGACGTCACTAAGAACCGTGTACGCATTCTGGACTTCTTTGAACTTGACGGCGGCCTCTTCCGTGTTGCCGTAGTTGCGGTCCGGGTGATACTGCAGGGATTTCTTCTTGTACGCACTTCGTATCTCGTCTGACGTAGCCTTGCGCTCCACCTCGAGGACCTCGTAGTAGCAACGTATGGTTCTGCCGCTCATTTGGGTGGATGGTGTATATATGTATATACTACAATGTAGAGATACGTCGGTTAACGTAGATAGATCAGCCACTGCGGTGAAAGTGAAGCGGGGGGGGGGGTGAGAGGTAGTGAAGATAAGGGAATAGAAAAAACAAGGAGGAAAGGGAAGAAGAAGAAAAAAAAAAGATGCGTGGAAATGACATTACAGTCCATGCTTAGTCTCATATTCAATCTTGTCATCATGTAGTTCGCATAGTGCGTGTGGCAAAGAGAAGAGGAAAAAAACAAGAAAGAAACAACACATCACATGCTTGCAAAGGGAATAAGAGAGTCCATGAGCCGGTTCCCATTCGTGATGTCTGTGGACGCGATGATCATCTCATTACAGTGCCCGGCACGTGTGAGCTGAGACTCGACAAAGCGCAGTGCACTTGCCTCGCCGGCGGTGATGCCACCTACTACAAATACCATGACCCTTTTGGAAGCGGTGGGCAGATCGATGTGGCTCGTCAACTCCTCCTTCGGACCTGGCAGCTGGTCGACAAGGCTGTTGCCAGATCCCCAGGATCGAGGGTTTCCAATCAGCGAGTCGACGAGTCGCGCGAGGGGAGGCGCATAGCCGCTGTAGGTGTAAGCAATGTCGTTGGGCTGCTCCTCATTCAGATGCTGGCACCACGTCTGAAACACTTTTCGGACATGGCTGTAGTTCGGCACCACTGTCGGTCGGCCGTCCGCGACTGCCAGCAGCCCGCACCGCTCCAGATTAAAGAAGACGCTCATGATCTGCGGGATGCCATACACGAGCATCATGCTCTCCTTGATCGACTCGTACACCTTTAATTTGAGGCCGTTGATCATGGAATACAAGCAGAGAATTCGCAACACCGACGGCAATGGCTCCTTTCGGAACACTAAATCTTCAATGTATTCAAAAACATCCTTCACATTATTCTGCTGAATAAGATTGTGTTCCATTTCTATACGTTTACCAAAGTTAAAATCTTGTGTGACACGGCCTACCTCCGTGGCAATGCTCGTATGCATGCCAACTCGTTGGTGATACTCTTGCATCTCGGGTAGTACCTTGATAAACTCCTTGAGCTCCTTGAGCTGCTGCACATCTTTGCGCTTCTCGTAATTCTGTTTCACCCAAACCGATTTTTGGTACAGACAAGTGCCCACGCTGCTGAAGTTCTTGTCACGTAGTTCAGCAAACACCTTATCTCGGTTGGTAAGTTCCACACCGTCCCCCACGTGGGCGCTTTCGCTAATGCTGAAAGGAAAGCAAACCTCACAGGCGTTAATGCCGTACAGCTCGTCCAGCAGCCCTTCGTACGTGAGCTGCGTCAGAAGAGGTGTGACAAAATCCAGTGAACGATCAAGAATGAGTAACGTGTCGATTTCTGGCGCAATTTCCGTCAAGAATTGTTTTCCCACCTCATTTTGCAGGCCACGCAGCATGCGCACAACCTGTGCAGCTTGCTCGCCTTTGCCACGTATACACGGGATGGCGCCATACCGCGTCGCTTGGAGCTTCAGTATGCCACGCGCTGCCCATGTAAGCGGTGTAATGTCGCCACTAGCGTACAGGCGATAGAAGGCTTTTGGTACCTCCATGCTCATTCGATTCGCTTCGAGGAAAAACATGTCCACATCCAGCTCTTCCAGCTTTAGCTTCGGGAATGCCTGAAATAACTTGTACTCTTCATCCAAGACCTGCTCCACAATTAACGGTTTATGGGGCACAAAATAGATATGCGGTACGGCCGAGGGAAACCGCTTTGTATACGATAGTATATGCACAACTAAAGACCGCAGATTATCTAGATCAGGCGAAACAAAATAAATCAACTGATCTGCTGGCAGGTAATCAATTGTTTCACTGAGCATAAAATGTCCAATGATTTCTTTTTTGTTTTCGAAAAGACTCTTTAAAAGTCCTAGATACCGAAACGCCATGTAGACACACTTGTCAATAAAAAAAATACTGGACCCCTCAGCAGCCTCTAGTTTCGTCATCACGTTTTGCACTTCGGAGAAGATAACATCGTTCGTCCCTATATCTTTTTGCTTAGAAATAGATGATTGCATGTCCATGTTTGAAAAATATATATATATGCAATCTGTATTTTAAAACAATAATAATAATAAAGGAAGAATAATGCGAAGGAGCGAGAGGGACAAAAAAAATGAGCAGAACATACTTACTAGATATACACTTGTTTGTGTTAATATGAATCCGTGAAAAGGTGTGTTCAAAAATAGATATGCGAAAATATATATATATGCAAATGAAAATCTTATTATTGTTACAGATACAACAAATGTGGTCAGTGAAGTGCAGTGTTCATATGAATGTAAGATTTTTTTTTGAGGGGGGGGTATGATTATTATTATTATTATTATTGTTGTTTCCCCTTTATGTTAATATTTTATTATTGTTATTTGGTGTTACTATTATTATCATTAATTATAATAATTATTATTTACTATTTTTTGTGTGTTTTGTTATGATTATTGTTGCTGTGGTGCATGCATGATTATCAACATGATTAATAACACCTAATGTATTTGTTATTATTATTATTATTACTCTTTCAACTAATTATCATGTAATTGTTCACTTATTATTTATATACTCGTTCTTCTCGCTATAATAAATAGTATAATTGGAACTTTTCATTGTAATGTATGATAGATATAAATATACATGATTAGCTAGTAATCCAACGAGCTTCGCCAACGATTAACGTTAGTTTTTCGGACGAGAACGTGTAATGTGTCGTGGTTAAAAATGTGATACCCTCAGCATTGACCGATTGCACTCGCACAAATACAAAGGGTGACTTTTGCAAAATGGTTACTTCCGAGCCTTGTGTTTGAAAAAGTGCTCCAATGCGGCCGACGAGGCCCGGCAGTGCATCACGCTCGAGCTGCACCAATGTTGCTTGGTCATCCTTCTCTCTAATTTCAAGCACTTCAATACTGTGCAATGGCTTTGACCATTGTGATGGCGACAAAATTGTGGAACCTGTACCGTGAAAATATTCGGCGTAACGTTTGGGTAGCATGAGATCCTGTGGGTATGGAGTTGTGGCCGTAAAGTTATGCGACACGCTGTCCACAACAACGCCCAGCTTTTCATCCATACCCCATCGCGTATATATTTTATTAAACATAAAATCATCATCTACACACAAAACGTGCGTCACACCACATTGATAAATAATATCGGACACAAAATTCACCCCCGAATTGTCCTGCAACTCAGGTAAAATAATAATTGCACCACTCCAACCGTAAATGTTGTCTATTTGTTTTGATAAGCGGTCCCGCATCAGCTGCGATAGTACACCAGTATAATGAACGTACGGTGCATACATGGACATTTCTCCATTGTTGTCAAGGCGCTGCGGCTCCGTCACACCCACAAAGTAAGAAATGGAGGCGAGTGACAATTCCACAACTTCATCAATTGTTATGGGATACTCAACAATCCCAGCAGAAATAGCGCCTGGTAAAGAGAACAATTGACTGACACCGGGATCCATGTCAACCAGGAGTGGTTTCCACTGGAGGCGCGCAGCGTAGCTGCATAACGTTTTAGCTACAGCAGCTTTATTACATATATGACTACCACAAATTAGAGCGACTGGTCCAATTTTATTTTCCTTTTCTGCCTCCTTGCGCCTCGCATGCAAATAGCAATGATATTCAACCACAGGACGCACAATAGAGTGTGGTGGGCCCCGATAAATATTTTTTCGTAGTTGCGGTGAGCCCTCGATACGCAAATGAGACTTTGACCATGAATATATGTTTATTGTCTTACCAGGAAGAAGGGTGTATGTAACATCTACAATTAAAGGGGCTCCGTACACCTCCACACGTGGCTTTCCATAGCCCGTGTTGGGCATCACCTTTACGGTTGAACCGCCTTTCGGCTCATCCAAGGGGACAATAATAACTAATTCACTATTCGGTATTAATACTATGTTGACGCAATTATCATCTTCCGCTTCCATTCTAACGCAAATCTATTTCCAGTAGTGACAGACACAAAACTTATAAATTTATTTTTAAAAGAAAAAAAAAGATAGCAGTTTATTTAACAATAATAATAATAATAATAATAACAGCAAATAGAACAACAGTAAAAATAAATAAGAGGGGGGGAGGAGACAGAAAAATAATAGTATAAACTACACAAATAAAGCTAGAATAACATCACAGTTTGAAAACAAGGTATTAAATGTATCAAAGGAAAAGAAAAAAAACACAAAGAGCAGGGAATCTATCTGTATATAAATAATGACATGTCAAAAAAAAAAGCACTCTTTTCTTTAATTTTTGCGCTGTAAGGAAAAAAAAAAGGAATGGCAAAAACAAAAAGAATGAACCGCTTAGTAATAATAACAACAAAAAAAATACACAACGCCAGTCCTTAATAACAGCGAGAATATTCTACATATACAATGTGGATTATACTTGAAAGCACCACACGCCCCCGGTGATACATATAAATTCCATCGTATAAACCCACCGCCTTGTAAGTCCACACCGCACGGTATGCGCACGTGCGCATGGGGCGACCCCTTCCCTTGCGAGGGGGGCACGGTGGCGGGGGGGCCGCGAAGGCCGCCCGCCGAGCCAACCCCGCCCCCAGGCCAAAGGGACGCCGACTTATCGCAAAGGGCCCAGCCCGCCGGCACCGGCGCGGGCAAAGGAACCCCGCGCCCCCCCCCC
>AUXH01000471.1:0-15115 GCA_000482145.1 Strigomonas culicis | reverse complement strand
CCACCGCGGCCGCCGCCGGGCTGTGCGGCGCGGCGGCGGCGACGCCGCCGCCGCCGCGCTTCGCCATCCGCTTCTTGCGCTTCGCGGCGAGTGAGACACTGCTGCCGTGCCGCCGCTGCATTCCCAGCGCAGCCCCTGTCGCGCCACAGGGGAGGTGGTGGCGCGGCAGGAGGAGACGACAGGCTGGATGCGAAGAAGCAGCGCGCGGTGGGGCCGCCGCGGCTGCCGCGGCCAGCGCGTGCGCCAGGCGCAAGCCCGATGGCGCCGTCGGATGGCGCCGCTGCCGGCTCAGCTGAGCGCAGAGCAGCCGCACGCGGGAAGGGGGTTGGGGGCCGACAACAGGCATCACTACTCTGGTGCAGATACTTTTTTTTTTAATCTGTTTCGTTTATTTATGAAGAGGGGATGTATGTCGGTAGGGGTGTGTGCGAGTATAATGGGGATGTAGTGGATCGGTTTTAAATCTTTTTTTTTATCTATGGAATGCAATCATATAAAAGGGAAAAGAAAAACACCCTTCCTCTATGTATGTATGTGTATGTATGTAAGTTTTTAAATTTTATTTTTATTTTTATCACAACTATTCTATATATGGTTTAAAAAAAAAAGGAAGAAAAAAAAAACTTCTAATGAGAGATGTGTAGAAGAAGGCAAAGCGAAGTTGAGAGAGCAAAAATAGACACATGCGCATGTATAAGATTCCACATACGATTATTTACGAAAAAAAAAAAGAGGAAGAAAAGTCTTTATTAAAGGAGAAGAAAGTGAATAATTCTTTTTGTTTGTTTGTTTTAAAGCATTAATCGATGTACTTCTGTCGGTATTCTTATTAATCTGCACCACCACGCAGTCTTTTTGTTGTGCCAGATTCCCAGCTCTCATACTCCTTCAACAAGAGGGAAAACAAAATCATTTTGTTCGATATTTCATTTTTGTGAATAGACGAGAACGCCAAACGCATCAGATCGAAGGAGAAGCTGACGCTTTTACATAAACTATTCTCACTGTTGTTCTCATTCACAGCAGCAGTATGGACATCCATGTCATCCCCATCGCCCGTCGTGGTGGGACTCAGAGCGCCTCGCTTCTCTTGTTGCTTGATCGTCTGCGTCGTGTCGAAGAGAGAGGGCAGCTTCGGGTAGCGCTGTGAAAAGTGATTGAGTACAAGGAACGTGGACCCAATGCGCGCGTGCACGGACATCGCCTCCGTGAAGGTGGAGTGCCGCTTCCGGACCGCCTCCGCCTCGAAGCCGACGCCGAACGTCGCCTCGTGGAGACAGATAAAGATCGGGTTGGGATGCGGCTGCGGGCCGGTGAACAGCTGGCAGCGCTCGATGAGATACTCGCAGGGCCGCGTGTCGCCGGAGAAGAGAAACACTTTTGACGACAGCTCGAGCGGCAGACGACTGGCCGCAGCAGCAGCAGCAGCAGCGGATGTGGAGGGAACTAAAAAAGGGAAGCGCAGCAGCAAGGCGTGTGCGTTCGCCGGGTGGTCGACCGTGAAGACATCCGCATCCCAGAACACATTCTTATGTTGTGGTGTGGTGGCCTCCGGTGCGTGTGACGGCTGCAGCGGTTGGTTCCACTCATGCAGCCGCGCCCGCAGCTTCGGCAGCACGGCCGCGTGCCCAACAAAGTCTGCGCCGCCATGCGGCGGTGTGTGGTGGTTTATCGCTGTGGTGGTGGTGGTTTCGTGATAGGAAATAATATCAAAATCGACTTCGCGCTCAAAAATCGTGCGGTACGGCTCGACCGGTCCCCACAGGTCCATCATAAAACGATAGACCTCCTCGGGCAGCACCACCAGCAGCTTCTCTTGTGCCGCTGTCGCACCGTGCGGGGGCGGGTGGTGGTGGCGGTCGCCGTCGCGATGATACACGTAATAATGGCGAAGGCTCAGCAGTGTGAGGAGCCCAAAATGGTGGTCGGCGTGGCCGTGAGAAATGAACACAAAGAGCAGCTGGCGCAGGAAGCTCGGCAGCGCGTCGCGGTGCGGCGCCGCCGCCAAGAGGCTCGCCAGCTGCCCGGCGTTTCCCTCCCCAAAGTCCAACACCACAATCCGTTTTTCGAACGACTGGGGATGGTGCGGATGGGAAGGCGGAAGTGTGGGAATGTACAGCTCCAAAAAGGTGCCGCTAACGTTGCGGTACTTACTCGGAATGGCGGACCCTGTCCCTAAAAAAGAGACCGCGTGTTGCGCGTGATAATCATCCAAGTTGTAACTCTGATTCTCTGACTGTTTCCCCTGCTGTGCTGACGCCTGCTCGGACAAGATGGCATTCACCGTTTCCATAAACGGTTTCGACAACAACGCCAAGGAAGAGGAGAAGGACGGATACTGCAGCCAGTGCGTCGTGGCAGCGGGCGTCTGATTGCCACTGCGCACCACATCCTCTGTCGGCGCGCAGGGAAACAAAAACGAGTAGGGCCAATAGTATTTTCGACCCGTATCATCCCCATCATGACTAGTATTTTTATGTTCGTGTTGCTGTTGTGGCGGTGAGGGCTCCATGGCCGAAAACGGAAAGAGCGAGCGCGCCAGATAGTGCAAGTGGTGCCGGTGCGACAGCGCGGTCGGGAACGCCGAGAAGCGGCGCATCACAAGGTGCGCAAAGATGTGCTTGATGGGCGCCCGCCCCGCCGGAGGCGCCTCCGTGTACCTCGATGCAGCAGCCCCTTGTTCAAAACAGTGAGGGAACAGCACGGCGTGACCGGCCTCCGTGTTCTGGTCTTGGGGGAGGAAGGCGAAGAGCCGTTGGCAGTAGGACGTGTAGCACAGCTCTTCGTGCCGCATGGCTGCCGCCGCCGTGCTGCTCCTAGCCGCCTGCACTACCTGTGTTTCAAAGTAAACATCCGCCTGTAGATGCAGTACCTGCTGAATCACCCACTCGCGCGCCACGCGCGCATTCCCATTATCGTAATCCGAATAATAGTAATAACTGGGGAAGGCGATCCGCAGCAGCGTGATGAGCTCGCCCTCCACCACGCCGCCCTCGGGCGAGGACGGCGCGCACAAATCGGCGAGGGATTCCTCCAGCGCTTCCTCCGCATCGGCGTCCAGGATGAACGAAAGATAGAGCCGCTTGCTGCCTTTGGTGTGCGCCAGCACCTGCTCCGGGTGCACCCAAAAACACGCCGCCGGGTTTTCTTTTTTCGCCTCTTCTGTCGTTCCCGTTTGCTGCTGCTTCTCCTCCTGCCGCCGGCGCTTCGCACTCCTGCCCTGGCCGGCCGCGCCCGCCAGACCCAGGTCCACCCAGATGGGTTGGCCGGCCTTTAGCTGCGTGAAGCGCGGCCCCGGCGGTATGCACAGCGCCTTCGCTTTGGATGCATCGAAGAAGGGTCTGGGGGCGTAGACAATCAGATAGCTGAGCACATCATGTGCGCCGAAGGCAGCAGCATCCACCGTAGCGGCCCGGCCCGCCGTCGTTTTGAATGCGACGAGGAGCGAATGGTCCGACAAAGGTAGCGTCAGTACAATACGCCTCCCCCGGCCCACCAGCTGCGGTGTGGGGACACACTGCTGCTCGAGGTTCACGCGCGCGGTGTCATTGTGGAGATCGCCGCCGCCACGCAGCAGCCACTCGTCGCGCGCCGCCGCTGCGGCGGGGCCGTCATCGGTTGACTCTGGTGCGATGGGCGTGAAGAGCGGAGAGAGCAGCCGCAGGCTCATCCTGCGATAGGTGAAGTAGTGGGTACGCAGCACCCGCAGGTACCGTGCGACGCCCGCCAGCGGCGCCGAGCGCGGCTCCCACCCACCCGCCGCCACCGCTGCGGACCGCACGTACAGCGGGGTGGAGGGGCCGAAGAAGGACGCGGCGCTGACGCCGCTGTCGTTGATGGTGAAGAGCAGCCCCGGGGAGCCCATCACCGCGGTGCCGCAGCCGATCGGCGACCCCTGCCGCTCGGACGGCGGTTGATGCGGCACAGGCGCAACCGGCTCCTCTATCGCTTTATCATCATCCTCTTCCTCCTCTTTCTGATCCTTCTGTCTTGCGTGACCGAAGCGCGTGAAAAAAAAGCACTTTACTTTATTCAACTTGATGTTCGCCTCGCTGCTGTTGCGCTGCGTCCCTTCCGGACAGTTAAAGAACAAATAGCCTTCTACACAGCCAGGTACACTCGTCGCATTCGTGTTATGACTAGTAGGTGATTGTTGTGGTGGTTGCTGCTGCTGTTGTTGTTGTCGGGAAAGCTTCTTTTCACTTGTCTGCTCCGGAGCGAACAGGTGTTGAAACAGCGGCCCGGAGAAACAGCAGCCGCCATAACTGTGGGGCACATCCGTCCCCAGCAACTGCAGAGTTTGCGTCATGACACTCTCAATGGGTGTTTTTTTTTCTTTTTTTTTCGTTATGTCTTGTGTGCTTTTGTGTACTGGATGGTAAAAGGAAGAAGGAGGGAGCGAGCACCTATACGTATAGATGGATAGATAGAACATGCGGATGGACAGCAATCCCATTACATGGAGATCGATAAAATAAAAAAAAAGGGCAAAGAAAAAAAAAAGAAGGAATAGATACGAGGATGTAATCAAGAACACAACCAAACAACACTAACGCCAACTACGATCGCCAGCAACTAGAACAAGTGAAGAAGAGAAGACAACGACAGGAGGCCCCAAGGTGCGCTCACTCCTTCTTCTCCTTTTCAGTTTCCTCCCCCGTGGCCTCATCCCGATCACTCTTCTTCGCCACGCCCTTTTCGCGCTCGTCCTCCTTTGCCTCCTCCAGTAGCGCGCGGACGTTGAGGCCGCCGTGGCTCCAGCCCGGCAGCAGCGTGCCGACCACGGACGTCATCAGCTCCGGCAGAAACAAAAACTGGAACTGGAAGTGAAAGAGACGGAGCGCGGCCGCCGTTGGGAGCCGCGGCACGCGGCGCGTCAGTGTAATGAGGGCCTGCGCCTGCCGCTCCCACACCGGGTAGAAGTTCGAGTTCGTCTTGCCCACGTAGAAGCTGCGCCGCTCGCGGTAAAACTCATGTTCATCCTTGTGGATGTGATCTGCGTCGATCAGCCGCGGACAGGCATTGTAGTTCAGCAGCTTCTTCTCCGAGTTCGGGTCGGCGGCGGGGGCTAGCGTCTGGTAGGGGGCGAGGTACGCACGCGTGTAGTCCACGGCCGTCGCGCTGCACACGCGTGAGCGGCCGCGGCTGCGGGTCAGAAAATCCTTCTGGATGACGCGCAGCCGCGCCGGCACGACGCGCGCCGCCGTCCGTGGCGCTGCCGCGGCGGCGGTGGCTAACTTGGTGGCGGCCGAGCGCATCGCGTTTTGCTTTTTATTGTTTATAGACTTACTATGCTATGCTAACGATAAGCGTCACTGCAGATAACGGTGGTGTTTTGAGAATCCGATGGGAAAGATAGAGAAGGATTTAAAAACAAGAAAATATGCGTTTCTATATATTTGTTGGTTTTTGCGTCTTTGGAAAGTGCTGGTGTACTGCACATGTGATGGTAATAGTATTATTCAGTCAGACTTATGAGTTCCACTGGTATTTCTTACATATATATGTGTGTATGTATGTGTGTGTATAAGCACAGATATATGGAGGAAGATGATGGCACAAAAACAATAGCGTGTATTCTAATATGTATATACATAAATAAGAAAATGTATAAAAGAAGGTAAAAAAATATATACAGAAACAGCAATAACTAATGTACATGTGTATGCGTTTTTTTTCTCTGTTCCCACAAACTCTATTGATCTATTAATATACATCTAATGTTTTTTTTGTTTTGTAAAATGATGCCTTTTTTGAGTTAAGAACACGGAACGTTGTATTTCGCAAAAAGGGCTAAGCTCGCCTCGTTGATGACCGCCTTCGAAAACAAAAACCCATCCAGCTTTGGATGTGTAATCGCCACCCGGGCGCCGCAGCAGGAACAGAAGTACACGTCAAAATGCTCCGCCGCGTCTGCGTGACCATTCGCATAAACATAATGCTGGATCCGCCCATTAGCATTATTATCCGCGGCTGCCAGCGACGTCCAGTCTTCTACCCGCTCAACGCAAGGGCTGTGCAGCCACAGCACCCCGACCGTGCGATCCCCGCGGTCGGGGTAGGCGTAGAGGCCACAGATGGATAGGCAGTCCGCGCAGGAACACTGTACCTCACCAAAGATAAAAGAGAAGGGGACGCGAATCTTCACGGCGCGACACAGGCAGTGGCCTTCGAGGTACAGTGGGTCGGCGCCGCCCTCCGCCTCACTCACACTATTGTGATTGTTATTATTATTCGTGTTGCTATTGTGGATGGCAGCAGCAGCAGTGAGCTCCGCCGCTGCCTCCCCCTCCTTCGTCTCTGGGTGGGTCGGATGTGCGTCGGTGGTGGGGGTACTGGCTATAGAAGATGAAAACGAGCTATACGGCGAATGGCTCTTCTCCGCCTCGTCCATTGGTTCGTCTGTCTTTTCCTTCTTGAGTGTCTGGAACAACTCATTCTGTTTCATAATCTCATTGATGTTGAGCACGTCGTCGTTCTGATCTTCGAAGTTGCTATCCGCGTTGGGATCTTCAGTTGCACTGCCATCCGTTGGTTTCTGCTTCATGGATTGCAAGTGGTACGTGATTTCCTTCAATACTTCATCAATCTCATCCGTAGCATTATGACTATTCAGCTCCTTCTCATTCTCATAACTACTATTGCTGTTATTGTTACTGTTGTGCATCAGTGAACGTGGGTTGCTCACTCGGTCTTTTGTCGGCGGTGTCATGGGCTCGTATACTTTACTCTCTTTTTCTCTATGCTGCGCCTGTGGTTGCTTATTCTTATTATGATCATTGTTATTGTTATGATTGCTCGGCACCGCTTGTTTGTTCTCATGATACCGCTTCTTCTCCGCATCATAACGATATAGCAAATCCTTTATATTCGTGCTCTTGACCTTATTATTATTATTATTATTGTTGTTGTTCTTGTTCTTGTTGTTGCTATTGTAGATCGGCGACTTTGCCCTTTCCTTCTCCTTCTCCTTCTCTTTTTCCCTCGGCTCTTCCTTTTCGCTGACGCCCTCCGGATTCTTCGGAAAAACCGGTTTCTCCAAATGTGCATCGCTCGCCGCGGGGGTCTTCTCTTTTGCATCTTTGTTCTTATTCTGGAAATAAAAGTCGCGATAGTACTCATAATTATCAACTTTCATTTTATTATTATTATTATTATTATTATTATTATTGCTATTGTGTTTTGGTGAGACAGCGGCTGGCAACACCAAGGTGCCAGTCTCACTCGTGCTCTGATGGCGTGGGTCCCGCACCTCCTTAGGCTTTGCAGCACCGTCCTCCATAATCTGCGGCGGCAGCGATCGCGAAGATCGTCTATCGGCCGCCGCCGCAACAGCAGCAGCAGCAACGGGTGACCCCTGCACACCCAGCAGCAGCCCATGGTCCTTGTCCGACCCCTTATTCTTCTTCTTATTATTATTACTGTTATTATTGTTAGTACTACCACTACTATTATGAAGCGACGCGGGTGTGTCTTTAGTATAGATCTGCCGCTTCGGGGGTGCGGGCGGCAGGTTCGACACCGGTGCTAACGGTGGGCTCTCCACGGGGTCGCCCCGCGCGGGTGGCTGCAGCAGCGGCCGCAGCAGAGATCCGCGCGCGGCGGCGGCCGCCGCCGCCGCGCCCTGTAGCTGTGCGTGAACATCCGGCAGCGCGGCGGCGACGACGGGGATGGCCAAGATGTCGTGCGCAGACGGCCTCTGGGTCGCGTCCTTCTGCAGCAGGACCTTGATGAGCTGCCACAGCGCATCCGAGTAGCACGAGGGGAACACCTCTTTGCGGTAGATCGCCTTTTCCTTTTTCGGCGGCAGCCCCGGCACGACGCCGCTGACTGGCAGGGACCGCCCCACGCCCAGCGATGGCCGCAGCCGGTCATCCTCTAATTGACAGTAGCAGATTTCGTACATGAGGTCCTTCATCGAGCTCATGGCGGTGAAGGGCATGCGGAGGCAGGCGAGCTCGAACAGCAGGACGCCGAGGGCCCAAATATCGCTCTTGTTGTTGTACTTTTTGCCGAAGCAGATCTCGGGTGAGAAGTAGCAGGGCGTGCCGCACATGGTACTTGCCATCGCGACCGTGTCGTTCAGGATGGTGGTGATGCCGAAATCGCCGAGCTTCACAATGTAGTCCAGCAGCCCCCCATCGCGCGCCGCGCTGCCGCCAGCGCCGCCGCGCCGCGCGGGCGAGGTGCGCCGCAGAAAAATATTCTGGCTCTTGATGTCGCGATGTAGCAGGTGGCGGTCGTGCATGTACACGAGCGACAAGACGATCTGTACAAAGATATACAGCACCTCCTTTTCAGAGAGATACCCATTGTTGTTACTATTATGGTGGTGCGGTGAATGCGCCTTGTTGATTTGCTTATTCAAGATGGCAGCGGCGGTGGGGCTCATGGCGGTTGTTACGTTGCGCTTTCGCTTCTGCAGAAGCGAACAGAGATCCCCGCCATCTGCGTACTCCATCACAATAAAGAAATTATTCGCGTTGGCATTATTGTTGTTATTGTTGTGGAGCGGCGACGCCGCGGACGACGAGGGTAGATAGGAAGTGATGTACTGAATGATGTTTGGGTGCTTCAACCGCTGTAGGATTATCACCTCCGACTCCACGTCGTGCTTTTGGCGCTTCGACATACGAGTCGTGTTGATATACTTTACACAGACTAACTCCGTTTCGTTCTTATAAGCACTATTGTTATTACTATTGTTGTTGCTGTTGTTGATGTTGATAATGGTGGAAAGCGGCACTGTGGCGAGGAACGCTTCACCGAAGGAGCCCTTGCCTAACTTTTTGATTATCGCAAACCCCTTCTCCACCATCGCGGGAGGCAGCTGGAAGGGCCGTGCCGCGCCGAGGCCCAGCATTATGTTCAGCTCGTCCATGGCGTTCATGACGAGCAGTACCAGCACAACTGGCTGAAACTAAATTCAAGACAGAAGGTACAGTTGTGTGTTGGTGGTGTTGTTATTTTGTTTTTGTATTGCTTAGGCAGATCGTGTGTAGAGGAGGAAGAGAAAGAGAAGGAAAGAGAGAGTGATTATCAGTTAGAACAAAAAAAAAAGCAAACGCAAGAGAAGTGAAATTGTTTTTATGTGTAAGACATATGTCTGGTTGTTGTCGACATAGCAACAATAGCATCGCAAAAGTTAGAAGCATACGAACTATGAAATATTGTACACACATGTAAAGAGAGAAAGAAGGAGAAAAAAAATGAACACGTATACAAATAGTCAATAATAACAGTTTGCATTGTTGTGGCCTTACTATAGGAACACGTATCCGTTATATATTCTATTTGTTTGTATTTTTTGCGTGTTGCTATTTCCTCTGTGTATTGTAATCACACTAAAACTGTACTCTCTCATATATGAATGGTTTTTATGTTGTTGTTGTTGTTGTTTTTATGGTTTCTGTTTTTTTTTAATTCTATTTTTTTTTTTTGCGTCGACACAATCGGGAAAAAAAAAACGATTCAAAAGCAGTACTCCACAATCTCGCCTCTCTCATCTCGCATGACCTTCAGATCTTTTTTCCAAATGTTACGATCCTTCGACACAACATCGACTGTGGCCTCCTGAGTGGCGGCGGTTGACGGCAGCGCACAGACCCGCAGGTACGGGTGGTGGCGGAGATAGTAAGCGGGCTGCATAACAAGCATAAAAAAAAACAAGCACAGCACCGGCGTGATGGAAAAGCAAAACCGTGAAAAGGTGGAAAGTGAGTCTACGTACTCGAAAATCGACTGATACTTCTCCCGCTGCCTCTGGTCGTGCTGCTTGGTATTCATGCGATACCACGCGTCACGGCCACCGAACCGCGTGCGCCGCGTTTGCGCGTGCTCCTCCGCGTTTGCTCTCTCGTTCTGCGAAGGGTCGTACTGAGGGCTCGACGACGGCGCGTAGCAAAGAGGCGTCCGGCCGATGCTTCCAAAACAACGCCGCGGTGTGGCGGAGAGCGCACCGCAGCGGCCCCAGAAGGCGGCGTGTGGCCGCCGCATAAGAAAAGTGTTGTGACACGATGGTTGCATGTGGATCTGCTAGTTTGTTTTATTGTTTGTTTAAAAGAAAAATATGAAATCTTTTTTTTGTTCGTTTGTTTATTTGCTTGGTTGGTTGATTGGTTGGTTGGCTGCCGCGGTTGTTATCGAAGAGAGAGAGAAATATAGTATAGAAGAAGAAGAAAAGTGCTACACGCAATGATAGATGGGCATACTGTAGATTAACTCTTTTTTTTTCTCTTTTTACGACACTCCTCTTTCAAAATGAAAATAAGAAATGGGGGTGGGTGGTATAGATTTGCAGCAAACAATTACATAATATACAACGGTGAACACTGTTCCTACACATGCGGGTGTAGGCCCCGGGAGAGGTCCGCGTGCACCCCCTACGTCCTCCGCTTCAACATTTGAAACTCACTCTTGCGCTTGTTCTTTCCGCGCTTTATCTCGCGTCGCTGGCTCTCGTTCAGCAGCAGCAGGTGCCGAGCGATTTCCCGCTGCGCCGCCTGCTGCGCCGGTGGCACGTACGTCGTGCTCTTCCGGGGGCCCTGGCTGTCGCGCGCACCACCTTTGTTGTACATGAGCTGCAGCGCCGCATCCTCGTAGGCGCGCCGGCTGCGCCGCAGAAAATGCTGCTCGTCGCGGTAGCTTTGGTTGACCGCGCTGAAGAGTTTTTTGTTTGCCTGCTGCACCTGGTGGCGCGCGTGGCTTTCCTGCAGCGCGGGCTTGGCATACCGGAAAAGGTGTTTGTTTTTCTTTCCGACACCGGCGCCGCCTGGCGCGCACAGTACGCGTGTGACGAACCACATGATGCTCTCTCCTCCTAATTGCGTTTTCTTTCTTTTTGTGTTTTCTACACGAATTATAAAGAAGTGTTGGGAGAACAATGTGGTGGTACTATGTTTCGCTACATCGATGATAGGGTAAGAAGAAGGGGAAGGAGAGTGAAGTCAATAGAGAGTTCTGCAGATGGGGCTTTTTCTGTTATACACTTCTCTCTTTGTGTATGTGGCTTTATTATCCTTTATGTTTCTCTTATTTATTTTTTCTTTTATTTCTGAGTTGGTAATAATTACATTGAAATCGTGTGGATTATCAAGAATTGTGGATGTACATCTAATGATACCAAAAGGAAAAAACAATAAAACTAACAAAAAGAAGAATACATCAGGTACAAATGTTTTTTTTTTCTCTTTCTCACTTCAGAGGGCCTCACTTGCCGTCCTCGTCCTCATCGTTCTTGCTCTCCTGCAGCTGCTTTTTTCTAAACGCGACGGCGAGCTCCGTCAGCTCCTTGCGGCGGCGCCCATCGATCGTCTCCCACGTCTTCACTATCGTCTCCTCGGCGTCCTCGCCGACCTTGTGGCGCACCGCGCGCACCTGCTCCTCGTCCGGTAGGCCCTCGTCGTCGAGCAGCACCTCCTCGTTCTGATCGTCCTCCTCCTCCGCCTCGGGCGCCTCGTTGTCCTCCGGCAGCGCGACGCCGGCGGGGTTCGCGGGCTTGCCGCTCTGCAGCGCCTCTGCGAGCGCGTCGCGCGCCAGGCGGTACTGCACCGCGGCGTCCACGTACCGGTACAGCGCGACGAGCCAGATGCCGCCGCCGGCGGCGCGCCGCAGGTCGTCCTCGAGCAGTGTCTCCTTCGCGGCCGTGCGCGCCGCGCGGATCGCCTCGGCCGCCTCCTGCTCCGCGACGAGCGGTCCGCCCTCGTCCTCGAGGAGGTCAGCCAGCTCCTGCTCCGCCGCGGTGGGGTCCTCGTGGTTGAAGAAGAAGTCCGACGGCAGCAGGTCCGTCACGTACGGCCGGTGGCGGCGCTCCGCCGTAGTGAAGAGGTAGCGGAGGATGCGCGCGACGCGCCGCACGGCGCGGGTGCGGGTCTGCGGAAACTCCTCGCCGGCGTCGGCCTCCGCGTCCTCGCCGGCCGCCGCCTTCTTGCGCGGCGGCGCGGCCTCTTCCTCCTCCTCGCCAGCCGGCAGCAGGCTCGCCAGCAGCAGCGGCTCGTTCAGCCGATAGCTCTTCACCGGGTTGTACGCCTTGAGCTGCTTCGCGAGCAGCGTGGGCTTGCAGAACTGTACCAGATGCGCGACCGCGCGCGTCGACTTGGGCGTCGCCCGCGGGCCCTGCAGCAGGTACAGCACGCACTTGAGCAGCAGGTACGCCAAGTAGGGCGCGTTGGCCGGCGGCGCCTTGCCGCTGACGTCGCCCTGCTGCTGCTCCAACAGCTGGGCAGCCAACGCGCTCGCCGCGGGCGGCACGGCGAGGTCCGCGTTGAAGCGGTGCTCGCGGGCCACCGTGTCGGCGGCCGCCGCGGCCTCCTGAGCGGCATCCTCCGCCGCGAGCGCGGCGTCCTTCGCCTTCTCCGCGGTCGCCAGCCCGCGCTCGACGAAGTCGCGGCGGTCCACCACGAGCTCCTTCAGTGCACCGACCTGCTGCTTCTGGAGGTGGTCGCAGATGAACTTCTGCTGCGTGAAGAAGGCACGGCGCGTCTCGTCCAGCTTCTCCGCGATCTCCGCAAAGGAGGGCGCGCCAGGAGTCCAGTGCTCCTCGTCGTAGAGCACCTCCGGGCTCAGGTTCGGTGCTGCCTCGTCGTCGGCGGCCTTCGCAACGGGCGGCAGGCGATCCAACAGATCCTCCGCCTCGCCGACGCTCTCTTCGTACAGCTGCGCCCACGCGGCCTCCTCCTCCTGTCGCTTCGCCGTGCGGATGCGGAAGGCACGAAACTGCTTCTGGATGCGGTCCGCGGCCAGCTTCTCCTGTTCGCGCTGCGCCTCCGCGCACTCGCCACGGAGGTGCTCTGCCTTCGTGGCGTTCTTCACGTCGCGCTCCCGCAGCTCCTTTTCCTGGATGTGGTGAAGGAGGTACAGCGCGAGGTACTCCGTGGGGCACTGCGGCCGCGCCACGACCGTCTCGGCCACCGCCTTCGCGAGGATGGGGCCGACCACGGACTTGAGGTAGTTAGACTCCATCGGAGGTCGTATTGTTTTTTTTTTTATTCTTCTTCTTTTCTACTTACTTGGCTGCAAAAAGTACGTAGATGGTTATACGTGTATGAGCGAGACAGAGAGAGAAAAAGATAGTGCACAGACAATAGATGATTTGAAGAGGATGTAGTTTTGGGTTCAGTTTTTTTTTTGCTTGTTGTTGTTATCATTACTTTTAGGATGTGGTATTATGGGTGTGCTGGGGTTGCTACTTTATAACAAGACAAGTAAAGAGAAGAAGAGAATAAAAACAAATGATGATGCATATTAATTCATTACTGGGAAAACGTTTACGGTGCGTAGAGGGTCGTGAAAGGAAGTAAAAAGAAATCAACACGTAACAAGAAAGAAAAAAGTAAGTGCGAGTGTGGAAAGGGGAAAAAACAATATATAAAATCAACTTAGGTTTTGTTATTATTAGTATATATGGACACTTTTATGCATTGAATCAACGTTTTATGTCACTCCATTAAAAAAAAAAGAGAAAGTGCAGCTACGAAAGAAAAGAGCGAGAACACTTCCCATCTGTTTTCTTTTCCTTTTTTGATTCCTTTTTTTTTCTTGCTTCTCCTTCTGCTCCCGATATCACAAAATCTATGGTATTTCAACACACACACACACATATTGTATATGCGTGTGTGTTTCTATGTTCTTTTTATTTTAAATTATGTTTTTTTTTTTTTACTTCTTCTCTGCTGACAGCGCTCTCCGCGTCTCCTGCATCTCACGTCGCATACGTTCCCGCTGTTCGGCCTCCTCCCACTCGTTCTTCTGCCGCCCGCGCCGCTCGCGCGTCTTGGTCTCCGCGACGGTGGCCTGCCGCCGCAGCGCGCGCACCTCGGCGGTGAGCTGCTCCGCCTCCTCCTTGTCCTTATCGCTGTTCACGAGCCACAGCGGCGCCATCCCGCACAGCAGCCCCGCGACCATGCCGGCCGTGTTGCCGAGCCGCACCGCGCGCGCGTGGCGACTGCTGCGCTGCTGCTCCGGCGTGAGCCGCACCGCTGGGGCCGCCCGCCGCGTCCAGCGCTCCGCCAGCCCGTGCACTTGGATGCCGACGACGCCGCTGACCACGCCGCCAAGCGCGGCCGCCATCATCGGCGACGTGCGGGACTCCAGCGCGCCCTCCAGCAGGCTGTCGATGAAGTCGCCGGCGATGATCAGCGAGGAATTGTCGAGCAGCCCAAAGGCAAAGAAGGGCGCCGCGGCGCCAAGGACCACCGCGCGATAGAGCGGGAAAGGGATGTGCCCCGTGTCTGCCTCCGCCTCCTGTTTGGGTGCCGCCGGCGCCGCGCTCTTGGCATGACGGAAGAAACCGTTCTGCCGCAGAACGTCCAGCAGCTGGTGCAGCAGCGGGTCGCGCTCCGCCTGCGCCTGTCGCACGCGCAGCGAGGTGAGCGCCGCATCCGCCATCGCGGCGCGGCGCATCGCGGCCTTCGGGTACAGCGTGTTCGCGCCGCCCTCCTGCCCCTCCGCGACGGGGGCCGGGGCAGGCGGCGGCGGGGTCGATGGCGGCGGCGGCGCCGGCTCGCCTGTCGCGCGCGCCTCGCTCGTTGGCAGAGTGTGGTCGATCTGCAGTACGTCGGCGGGGAGCGGCGCCGGGCCCGCCGCCTGCAGCAGCTTGATGATGTGCTTGCCGTCGCGCGCCGCCTCCGCCGTGTCGGGCGCGAGGCCGGCATGGCGCTCCGCGAACCGCTGGTGCACCCACCGATCGTACTCGCCGGAGGAGATGGTGTAATCCTTGTCCAAGTCCGCGCGCTTCACCTCGTCGACGAGATTTGCCTCGATGCGGTACTCGAGTGAGTGCTCGCCCAGTGCGTCATCAGCGGTTTCCTCCGCAGCGCGGCGGTCCGCCGGCAGCGCCGCGGGCACAATGACAGGGGAGGCGGCGGCCGCCACCACCGGCGCCGGCTGCCGCAGCGACGCCTCGATCGCCTGGCTGCGCTGGTGCTGCGCTGCCGCGATCTGGTGCAGCGCGTCGCTCTCCGCGAACTCCATCGCGGTGCCGAAGATAAGCAGCAGGCGGCGGCTCTCCGCGGAGAGGCTCTCGAGGAACTGCGATGTCAGCAGCTGCGCGGCAGCGGCAGCGGCCGCGTCACCGCGCCCTCCCCGTCGTGCGCCGCCGCCGCCGCCGCCGCCGGCG
>AUXH01000470.1:0-15151 GCA_000482145.1 Strigomonas culicis | reverse complement strand
CTTGGAAGGACGCAATGCATGTAAAGGAGTACATCGCTCCATGCAGTAGTACGCTCACATGTATTCTCTTCTCTCTCCAATCTTGTGGTCTTCTATACTCGCTTTACAGAACAGCTTTTACGCTCCTTTTAGTTCCTTCACACCCCACCCTATCCAAAAATGATGCGCCGTGTTCTTGCTCAGCCCGCTCGTCGCGTGGCCGCCGCCTCCGCCGCCCTCGTGGTCGCCCCCCGCCAGGCCTCCACCGTCGCCATCTCCGTGCAGGGCCTCCACTACGTGGGCACCGGCCTCGCCGCCATCGCGCTCGCTGGCGTCGGCATGGGTATTGGTACCATTTTCGGCGCCCTCCTCGTCGCCTGCGCCCGTCAGCCCAACCTGACCAAGATGCTGTTCAACTACGCCATTCTTGGTTTCGCCCTGACGGAGGCCATTGGCCTGTTTGCGCTGATGCTTGCCTTCCTCATGCTCTTCTCTTAGAGTGGATGAAGCCGTGTGCTACTAAGTAGGAATTCTAACTCTCTTTTTTTTTTTTCATCTACTCGCCTTTTTTCTTTTCTCTTTAACGTTTTGCTGTCTGTTGTTTCTCTATTCACTTTTTTGAGCGCGGGAGTGAGGAAACTTGAAACGAAGGAAACAAGACTGCCCGTCCACGCCTAAGCCTCTCCCGCATGGCGATGGCGCCAAGAAAGACAGCAAGGCTCCGCATGAGCCTCTCATAAGAACGCAAAAAGTAACGAGTACAAGGGATCTAGGTTTTAACGCAATTCTATAAAAATAAGTGAAAATAATATATCGTATTGAAGTCTACTGAAAACTCTATATATAAAAAGATATGCTATACTGTCACAGCAGATGTGGCCAAGTATGGAAGGCGCATCTGTTCCTACGTGTGGTCCTTCTTTTTTGGAATCACGTGTTGTCCATAATAATACTTTTTTTTTTCATCTCCCTCATCTGTGTTTGTAACAAGTTACTTTGTATAAATAGATAGATATATACTCTTCGTGTGACTTACCCGATGAATAGTAGGATTTGTGTTGCTGTGCGCAAGCGGCCGGTGGCCAGCGGCGTTGAGGACATTGTCGAGACGCCCTCCCCTGCCTGCATTGTGAACGAGCCCAAGGTGAAGTACGACCTCACCCCGTATACCGACCGCCACACCTTCACCTACGACGAGGTCTTCAGTGACACGGCCGACAACTCGGTCGTCTACAAACACTGCTGCCTCCCCCTTATTGACACCGTGTTCAACAACGGTAACGCGACGTGCTTCGCGTACGGGCAGACCGGCTCTGGCAAGACGCACACGATGCTGGGCAACAACCGCGAGCCCGGCCTCTACGCCATCGCCGCGCGCGAGATCTTCGCGCGTGCGAGCAAGCTGCGCGCGGTGATCTACGTCTCGTTCTACGAGATCTACGGCCGCAAGATCTTCGACCTGCTGAACCAGCGGGAGCGGCTCTTCGCGCGCGAGGACGCGGACAAGGTGATCAACATCTGCGGGCTGAGCGAGCACGCCGTCAACAACATCCAGGACATCTTCGACGTCATCACGGCGGGCAGCCAGTACCGCGCGGCGGGGCAGACCAGCGCGAACGCGGAGAGCAGCCGCTCGCACGCCGTGCTGCAGATCGAGGTGCGCGACCCCAACGCGGGCGGGCGGAAGGGCCCCAAGGTGATTGGCCGCATCTCCTTCATCGACCTCGCCGGCAACGAGCGCGGCGCCGACACGTTCGACTGCGACCGCAAGACGCGCATGGAGGGGGCGGAGATCAACAAGTCGCTGCTGGCGCTCAAGGAGTGCATTCGCGCGCTGGGCATGGGCAAGAGCCACGTGCCGTTCCGCGGCTCCATCCTGACGGAGGTGCTGCGCGACTCCTTCACCGGCAACAGCCGCACGACCATGATCGCGACCATCTCGCCGTCGGCGCAGCACTGCGTGAACACGCTCAACACGCTGCGATACACGCAGCGCGTCAAGGACCTCGGCGGCGGCGGCGGCGCCGCGAAGGTGGAGCAGGTGATGGCCGGCGCCCCGGCGCAGGCGCGCCGCCCCGCGAAGAAGAAGGTCTTCGAGCCGGCGCCGCCGGTCAAGAACCGCCCCGAGTGGGTCGCGGACTTCGCCGACGAGGAGGGCGGCGGCGAGCCCGCCGAGCACAACGGGCGCGGCGGCAACGAGAACAAGAAGGTGGCGAAGCCGCCCCGCGCCAACGCGGCCGCGGCGAAGGGCCGCGGCGAGGCCGCGGCGGAGGTGAAGGTGAAGGACCCCAAGATCGCGACCATCGTGAAGAACCACATTGCCGCGCTTGAGGAGCCCTCTGGGGAGGACGAGGAGGAGAACGAGGACGAGGACGACACCGAGGCCCCGCAGGAGCCGGCGCGCGCGCTGCCGCGCGACGAGGAGCGGCAGGTGCGCAAGGTGCACGCCTACGTCGTGGACGAGATCACCAAGGCGGAGGAGAAGCTCATCGCGCTGCACCGCCGCCACATAGACTCCAAGATGACCGGCATCAAGGAAGAGATCCGTGCCATCCAGGCCTTCGAGGAGTCCGACTCGGTCGACGACTACGTCACGAAGGTGCGGGCGCAGCTGCAGAAGCAGATGGCCGACATGCAGCTCATCCTGGGCATGCTCACCTCCATCACGGGCATGCTGAAGGACGAGGAGGACCTGTCCTACACGCTCAACTCCTCACACAAGGTGGTCGGGCGCTGAAGGGGCTGCGCCGGTCTGTGCCGCGCGGTGTTGCTTTCTCTCGTTCCTCTGCTTCCTCTTCTGTGACTAGTTTGTCTGGATTTGTTCGGTTCAAATTGATGTAGTTCTTCACTATTCTTTTGATGCGCAAGAAGAAGGAAACGTACAAAACAATGTACACTGGAACGATGTCTATTTGTCCGTTGTATCACTGCCTCCATCTTTATTCAATGATGCAGCATTTATTTTTGATATTACCACTCATCGTATGATATCGGATTCGTAGAGCTACGGACGACACGAGAGTGAAAAGAAATCGAAAAGAGAGGAAAGTGAAAAGAAAAAATTAAAAAACGGAGGATTATTTATACTTTCTGTAGATTTCATTACTATACTATTTCATACCCAGATCATTAGAAACATGCTTCGTATTAACTAAACGGAGAGGTTGGTTTCTTGCGACCAAAAGAGAAAGAAAAGAAAAAAACATGCATATGTCTCTATGTATATACGTGCGTTTTGTGTCGCTGTGACACGGGTAAATGCGAAGCAACAACAACAACAACAACAAAAGAACAATCTCATTTTTTTTTCTTGCTCATTGGTGCAAAAAAAAAAAAAGGAACAACAAAACAAATCTAGTTAATAATGCAGCTGCACGTGGCTTTCTGAAGAACTTCTTATTGCTATGGCTGCTCTCTCACTCTTTTTCTTGCGCTCTAAAATGCAAACGATAGTTTTTTAAATAGATATACATTCAAGAAGATAGTTTTTTTTTGCTTTTTTTTTCTATATAAATAAACATTTACTTATACATTTTTGTCCTCACCATTGTTAAGGGTTTTTTTTTCTCCTTTAGAAAAAAGGTATCAGAGGCTCTTTCTGTCTGCTCTTGAGCCTTGCTGTTGCTGTCTTGTGAACTACTGTATATACAAACAGTTTTTTTTTAATTGTTTTTTTTTTTTGCATATATATTTTTTGTGTGTGAGTGTGTGGTCTTACGATTGGGATTGTGAAACACGGCACATACACCAGAGAGAAGGAACCCCCATCCACACATAACCGAACAATCTAGACTATAAATTCGTGTTACAGGCAAGCACGGAACGACCATGGCCTTCTGCTGCTGTGGAAATGGCCGCGATGATGCCATTATTCAGAAGAAGCAGTCCCAGCTCCAGTCGCTGGAGGAACACGGTCTGAAGCGCGGCCAGGCGCCGGTGCTGCAGTGTGAGGAGATCCTCGTGCCCGTGTACCTCAACGTGTACAGCCTGGTGGAGAGCAACAAGCATCTCATCCGCCTCGGCATCGGCGTCTTTCACACCGGCGTCGTCATCTATGGCATCGAGTGGGGCTACGGCGAGGCGGTGGACAACCCAAACGCCTCCGGGCTCTTCTGCGTCTCGCCCGGCAACGCGGCCGGCGAGCTCTACCGCACCATCCAGATTGGCAGCACGACCAAGTCGCCGGTGCAGGTTGACACGCTGCTGCACCGTCTCGAGAACGAGTGGCGCAGCTGCGACTACCACATCCTGCACCACAACTGCAACCACTTCGCGCAGGCCCTCTGCGACCTGCTCTCCACGTCGGAGAAGCTGCAGGTGCCGAACTGGTGCAACCGCGCGGCCCGCATGGCCGACCGCTGCGTCCCCCGCAAGCTCGCCACGAAGATCCAGCGCAAGATGGACAAGGAGCCACCCAAGGCAAAGGTGCCGCCACCGCAGACAAACATACACGAGGTGCCCAACTCCGTGATCCCCGCCAAGTGGTACATGCACCCCAAGGTGTACCAGCCTCCGCGCTACATGCGGCGCCGCGCGTCCTCCAAGAACTCCAACGCAAACTATGTGCCGCCGCCGGGCTATACGGCGTGGGAGGAGGTGCCGTGGAGCGTCGCGCTGATGACGCCGCGCAGCCAACCGTCCACGCACTCCGTCTTCTCCTGCGAGGAGATGACCGAGCGGCTCGTCGCCATCGAGGAGTCGGAGTCCACGCGGCACGAAAGCCGCCCGAACCGGAAGCGCAGGCCGCGCACGACGGTCGTGGCCAAGGCACTGGTGGAGGGCAAGGAGAACAAGAACCCACCGCCGATGCCGAAGCTGCCGCCCGCACCCCCGCGCCTGCCCGCCGACATCGGCGCCGCCGTCGATGGCCGCGAGGAGGCGACGGTGGTGCGCGTGCCGACGGTGCCGCTCCGCGCCGCGCTGGAGCGCAGCGCGCCGCTGCTGGAGCCGCGCACCCTCCACGAGGACAGCGCCGTCGTGTCGCAGACGTCGCACCACATGGACGTGCAGGCGCCAATGCCGCCGCCGCAGCCCGCGGCGGCCGCAAACGGGGAGCATCTGACGACGACGTGGGAGGTAACCGAGGCGCCGCCGAACGGCTCCGAGGAGTCGCAGCGGCCGGCGAGCGAGGGCAGCCTGGACGCGGCACCGGCGTCACCGCCGCGGGACGTGGACAACACCGAGGAGAACATGGAGGAGGTGGTGATGGAAGACCTGGAGGCCAGCCAGCACACCCCGGACGAGGTCGACTTTATCCCGTGCCCCGGCCAGGCGACGCCGGTCGGCACCTTCATCGTCGCGCCGCGCGGGCTCAACGGGTCCTCGAAGAAGTACGAGGAGGTGAGGAACCGCACGCCGGACGTGTCCACGTCGACGCGCTCGTCGAGCAGCAGCGGCACCTTCTCCGCGACCCACAAGAGCGCGTCGCAGCTGCCGCGGGGCGAGTCCTTCGCGTCGACCGCGAAGGTGGAGGAGACCCGCCTGGAGCAGGCGCTGCCCGAGCCGCCCGCGGCCGTCCTTGGCAAGCGCGTCGTGCTGCCGCCGATGCCGTCGCCGCCGTCGCCCGCGCAGGCAGCGCCGGCGAGCGCCGGCAACGTGCTCAGCGCCGGGCCGCGCGACGGCGACGCGCGGCTCTCGCCGACGGCGGGCCTGGCGCCGCGGCCGTACCGCCTCGCGCCCTTCCTGACCCCACCGGTGTCCACGACGCAGATCGTGACGCCGCCCGCGTCGCCCGCGTCGGCACCCGCGGCGCCGGACAGGGAGGACGACGTGAGCTGGGAGGTCGACGAGGAGCGGGAGCGCGACGACAGGGACGTCCACGTGCACGTGGACGCCGCCGGCGAGGGGGACAGCAGCGCGAGCGAGAGGGAGGGCCCCTTTCCCAGTCTCTTCCGTGCCCCCGCCCTGTCGATCGTTCGCCTGGCCGGCCGCCCGCGGGAGGACGCCGCCACGGAGCCGCTGGCGCGGACGACGCCCTGCGTCGCGCCGCCCTCCGACTGCGCGACGCCGGAGCGCGGCGCGCACTTCACGCCGCACACGCCCGCCACGGGGCCGCGGCGCCCGCCGCTGACCTGCACGCGCAGCAGCGACGTGGCCCAGCACAGCCCCCGCCCGCACGCCGACGCGGAAGAAGACGACGACTCCGTCTACCACGACGCGGAGACGCCGTCTCAGGGCCCGCACAGCGGCGACGAGACCCAGGCAAGCACGTCGGTCGTGCCACCGGCGGAGCGGGCACCATCACAGAGCAGCAGCTGAAGTCGTCTCTTCTTCCGCGCGGACCAAAATGGCGGTATGACGTCAGTGAGCCGATGGCTACTCTTTACTGGAAAAGTGGAGTTTTGGGGACTGTCGATGCTTCTTTTATATGTATATGGTATATGTTTTTCTTTTTTTTTTGCTTTTGTTATTGTTGTTATTCTTCTTGCTTTATAATATACATATGCAGTGTGTAAAACTATCATTGTATGTACTTCCTTTCATCATCGCCTAGGCTTCTGTCCGTGCAGTTGTGTTTGTACATCACTAGAGATACCGTACCAATTGATACACAGCCTTCCACGATGCCCATACTGCTGTAGAGGAAGAGTATTTATCTCGCATGGAGCTGGTAGATGTAATGTGTGCGTGTGTGTGAGAGAGAGAAGTGGTATACATAATCCTTGTCTGCTCATTTGCTCCCTTGCCTCCATGGATGTATTGATTTTTTTATTATTATTATTATTATTATTATTATTATTATTGTGTATTCCTGTTTGTTTGTTTTTGACTACATCATAAGACCACCATAGATACCATCGACCCACAAACTTTTTTTATCCCGTTGCTTTCTTTGTCGCTGTAGTCCTGTTCACTCAGTTGAAAATGAACTTTTTCTCAACACACTCGACGCAACAGGGTCAGCAACCTCCTATGCAAGGAAGTCCGTCCGCACAAGTATTTGCTCCGCCTCATGCTTCGTCCTTTGGGCAAGGAAGCCAGCCAGCACAAGGATTTGGTCAGTCTGTTGGGGGATTTGGTCAGCCTGTTGGGGGATTTGGTCAGCCTATTGGGCAAGGAAGTCAGCCAGCACAAAGATCGGGTCAGTCTGTTGGAGGATTTGGTCAGCCTGTTGGGCAAATAAGTCCATCAGCAGGTATGTTCGGTCGGCAATCCCCACAGCAGTCACCCGGCGCTGGTCTGCTACCGACACCTCTGATGGGTAAGATCGGCGCTATGGGGAAGGATTTAAGAGTAGCCAAGAACGAGAACTCCATGTTTGGACAGGCCGCAGCCGAAGGGAGCGCCTTATTGAGTGCGGAAGCACAGCAGCAACGCTCCATGAGCACACAAGTGTTTCACATGAGCGTTGCCTGTTTTAACCCCAAAGAGGGGGAGCCGGGGGAGGCGCAACTGGAGCGACTGAACGCCGGGCTCGAAGTCACGGCTAACAACCTCGTCCTGGGCACGCAGGAGTGCATCGGGGGCGACGCGGTTCGGGACGTCCTGGGTGGGTACTTCCAGGCGGAGTATGGCTACCACACTGTGGCGGACGAGTGCAAGACACCGATACTCACCGCCTTGGCAGTGCCGCTTCACTCCGTGTGGGAGTACGCGCCGAAGAAGATTGAGTTCAACGGCGGCCGTGGCGTTGGCTGCGTCGCCTGGCACGTCGCGCAGCCGCAGGTGAAGATCCTCCTCGTCTCCTATCATGGGTTTAACACCAAGTGGCTTGTCTCCGGGACGAACGGCATGCTACGGGAGGAGGACAAGCGGGAGCTCGTCAACGCGTTTTTTGAAGAGGTGATGGTCGAGATGAGCAAGGACCCGCAACTGGCGCTCGCCATCGTCATGGGCGACTTCAACACGGATATGCGCCCCGGCAAAGGGGTGCTGAGCGTGGAGCCTCGCACCGAACGCCGGGCGGCCGGACAGCAGGTGGTGGTGCGCACGAAGCGGAAAACAACCACGAAGGATATTCGAGCCAAAAAGGTCCGGTACTCCCAGGCGTTGACAGTTGAAATTCGGGGCTGTCCCATCGATTTCTCATATGTGAACAAGATCAAAACAACGATGTCGGACCTCCTGGAGGAGATTGACAACCTACGCACGAAGCAAGCGTCCAGCACGCCCGCATACCAAGCGTGCCTGCAGCAGCTGGAGACGCATGCACAGCGCATGCTGGAGTGCGCCACGAGCCTGGACGGCTACCAAGAGCACGTGCACAGCTATTTGGCGGAGATCGGCATGCTGGTGGAGAGGGTGCAGGGAATGCTGCGCTACCCCGAGGATCAAGACAAGTTGACCTCGCTGGTCATCCGCATCAAGGTCTACCTACCACGCAACATCGAATCCATTGTTACGTTCACGCGGACGGAGGGCGGTTCCCTAGAAAGTCACGTCACAAGCTGGTTTGAGTGTGCCAACCTGCGCGAGTTTACGGAAGAGACGGACATCAAGCACGTGTTCCTCGCCGCGGACGTCGCGTGGAATGCGAAGCCGTTTGTACGAAGGCCTCGCGACTATGAGAATCTCACCGTTGCGGAAATCAAGAAACAGCAAGTGACGGTGGGCAAGACACACTTGCGCAGCACGGACGCGGACCTGGAGGACAGAGAGCTGCGAGTCGTTGACGTCAGCAACACGGATCTGTTGGCCATCAATCTCGAGAACTACAAGGCGCTGGAGTTCTTGCGCTGCAGCGGCTGTCAGGCGCTCGTGTCCATCCGCGTGCCAGCATCCAGCCAGCTCACATCCTTGTATCTGGACGGCTGCACGGCCATCGTGGCGAACAGCAAGTCGCCGCCGCTGTCTCTGAGGTCCCTGCGCGTGCTCTCCATCGTCATGTGCGAGCGCATCACCTCTCTCACGGCGTTTGCGCTGGCGCGCGGCCTGGAAGAGCTCATCGCCTCCCACTCCGGCCTTCAGACCTTGGAGGGCATTGCCAACTACACGAAGTTGCGGGAGCTCACGCTCGATGGAACACCAGTGGTGAGCGGCACGGATCCAGAGCATTACCTCCCCCCTTCCCTCCGGGTGTTGTCGCTGAACAACTGCCCCAACATCACATCCATGGACATGTGCCGGGAGGCGACGCAGCTCGTGTTGGTAGCCTGCACCGACAGCGGCGTACTCGGCTCCTACGACGAAGACGGGAACTGGCGCGAGGTTGAAGATGTCATGGACAAAATGCCGAACTGTAGAATTGTGGGCATGGAGGACGACGCCGGTGGCTTTCACCAGTACCAAAACGATGACGACGGCGAGTACGAAGATTATGACGACGATGAAGAATACGAAGATTACGACGACGATGAAGAATACGAGGATTACGACGAAGAATACGAAGAATACGAAGACTACGAAGGCGATGAAGAGTGACCATCTCTCATAGACTATGACTATTTAAGGAAAAGGGTAATAAAATACATACATACGCTGCAGAACCACTCGAACTAAGCAGACACTAATCATCAACTACTGTTTTAAGAGAAATAAAGAGTGGAACCAACAAAGAACTATGATTGTGATAACAAACCGAAAACAGAGACACATGCGCATCTAGCCGGACATGATTTTACCCCTACATCAGCCGCCGCTCCATCTCCCCCTCGTCCATATTTTCTTTTCTTCGCAATCACTTTCGGCAAACTAGAATCCAAGAAGACCCGCCCACACACACACCACCACCACCCCATCTTTCCCCCTGCCCCTAACAAGGTGCCAACCACCGCCCCCTACCTCAGCGCGGAGGTACGGCCCCTCCCTGGTGAGGGAACCATGCCCCTCCGCCGCCCCCAAAAGGCGCTACCCCATCACGGAGGCGTCGAAAGGAACCCTCGCTGCGAACGCCGCCACCGCGGCCCTACCTCAGCGCGGAGGTACGGCCCCTCCCTGGTGGAGGAACCACGCACCCCCTACCCCACCCCTGAAAGGCGTTACCCCAGCACGGAGGCCCCAAAGGAACCCTCCCTACTAAGGCAACCACGACCCTACGCTAGCGCAGAGGGGAAGCCCCTCCCTCCCTCCCTAATGAGGGAGCTGTGGCCACGGCCCCGCCCCCTGGGGGAAAGGGGGGATTTGAGCGCGCACCCCCCACGGCACCCCCACGCCCGCCCTTTGAGCTGGGGGCAGCTATCCCACAGGTAGCGGAGAACCCCGGTGTGGACGAAGGGGGGCTGGGGCAAAGCTGAAAAGGATAGATAGCGCCTCTCACAGGAGCCCTGGGGGCGGCCCAACGCCCCCCCCCCCCCTCCCGTCGGGCGGAGGGCATCCACAACGGCCACGGCCCCTCCGCCGGAATAAAAAAGAGCCAGCCCCTTCCTCTCAGCCGTTTTGCCCGCTCCTCAGTGAACATAGCCCGTTTTTTCATCAAACCACGTATGATCCACAATTGTTTTCCAGAAAAAGGGAGCAATAACTCTTTGAAAAAGTTCGTGCATAATATGATGAACGTTCTTTTATGGGTAAGACATTGTTTTTACTTCTCTCCTTTCTGTCGCTACTCCTTAATTGCGATCCTTTAAAAAAAAATGCCTGCATTTTAATCTCCTTCTCATCTTAGCTCGGTTTTATTAACAGAACGGAATATATCCACATTGTACATTTTGTTCTTTTTGTTGTTTTCTTTTTATTTTTTTTTCGATCAAAAATAGGTGGAAGGAACAGCTTCAAGCTATGAAGAACAAAAATGCCCATTTTCTTGTGGCGAATGAAGCCAAGAAGCATATTATTAAGAACGCCGAAAGCTCCTCACGCAAAGGGATGGCTGTTGCAAAGCGCGTTGGTATACAACATATATCTAACACCACCATGATTCACTTGGACAACGAAGCGCAGTTGTTAGGGGAGCTCTCCAACTCTTATAGTAACAAAATATCCCAAATCAAGTTGCACAACACTTTAACACAGCCAAACGTATTTAGCTACAAGGGTGATTTAGTGACGGCAGCGCAGCAAATGAACTTTTTAGACGCCTGTGAAGCAGCATGTGCAATGATTGGCAATGGGCAGCTGAACGACGCCACGCAGGTCATATCCTTTTGGAACTTATCTGGCGAGGCAAGACATGTTAGTTTATCCCAGAGACATGCAGCAACAACAGCATTTGAAAAAGTGATCTGTGACTTAGGTGTCATTGGCGACGTTTCATCACTTCGGACTTTGGTAGATGTGTTCGAAGCTTCTCTAAACACTCATAAGAGCACCACGGTGCACAACTCGTACGCTAAATCGAGCCAGTATAAACTCTTTGTACCTTTGGGGAAAAAGAGAATAGGCAAAATTTTCACTACCGCAGTGAAAAGGATGGTGTCTCTTGACGAGAAAAGTGTTTCACTTATTGAGAAAATTGTTCTGCTCGACCGCTGCACGCGTCCGTGTATGTCGCTCAATAGACAAAAAGAGTGTAAGATCATGCCCTTTGAATTGCAGAAGTGTTTCACTGACTTCGTGGAGGCAAGTCCACAGTACACGGAAGAGTTGTTGGATCAGGTGAGCCGGACAATTAGCACTTCCTTTGTGCATCCGTCGCAGCTCGACATTTTGCAAACGCTATGCCTTTCAACCTCTGAAGCTCGGTATATCGCGGAGAACTGGGATTCATCGGAGCCCTTTAAGGGAGCCAAAAATGTAACTCCCACTGTGAAGCGATTGCTTGATAATATGCTAAAGAAGTCCAACCTTTTAAAAGGTGCGGAGCTCAATAGCTTACTGATATCCCTCAAAGCAGGTCAAGGACGAGGAAAAAGAAACAAACAGGCAAGCCTTGATGAGCTACCCAAACTTCACCAAACACTACGCACCCAACTGCTTGACATTTTGCATTCTCCCAATAGTAGAATACGAAATGTTGCCTCTCGTCAATTGCTCAGCAACCCTGGCATCATGAATGATTTGTGCATTCCACCCAGAGCAGTGATGAAGCAGTTTGCCTTGTCATTTAGATCGCGTAGTATAACACCCAAGTTTGCTTCCATATGCGGCAGTTTGGTGAAAGAACTTCATGGGAAGGGTGAGTTTTCAGACGCAGCATGCATCAGTTGGAACCATCTGTCCCTTGAAAAGAATGAAGTTGTCCAATATTTTAAAAGTAATAACGGCGCATTCGATTCCGCCGCATCCTCTATACTGAAATGTTTCCGCAAAGCGCATGCTGTGGACACGCATCACACGGCATGGATGGGATATAGGACGCTTTCCATTTTAAACAATGGCAGTGCTGCTGATGTTGTAACACCACTACATTCGATTCTGCTCTGTGTAATGGCGCTGGATGCCGGAACTCCCTTTTCCTCTGTGAAAGCGTGCATTCGATCCATCTACGCTGGCGATGATGCAACCGCACAATGGTGCATAAGCATCGTGCGTCTCTTTACAGTTGCCAACGAGAAGGATAAGAGAATTATACTATCCTCGTTTCACAAAAGTGACGCGGTGAAGCGTATTATACACGAAAGCAAAACTGGTGAAATAACTGTTGCTATTCCAAACCGTAGCGAGCAACTTGCCCTTTGGTCTCTGCTGAATGACCCCACTATCAACCGAACACTGCTGAAGATTGTACTGAAAGCTTACTTAAGTGAAGAAGCTACAAGAACATTTCTAGAAGGAAACGCTATTCAAGAAAGTGTTACACAAGACGAATTAGACTTCGACATGTCGTCAAAAGATGAAGTAAAAAATAGTCTTGATGAATATGAGCAGTTACTCAAATATGATATTATGGCATCTATTGCCTCTAACTGCACCACCAGCTCTTCTTTGGAAACAATTATATCGGCTTTGAAGTCCAAAGTGGATGAAGAAAAAGGAGACTCTAAGAGAAACCTCAATCTTGAAAGATTGTTGCAGAGTGAACAACACTTGTAGTATAAATGCATCACTTGTCAAAAATGATTAAATGACAACAATACACATGAAAAAAAAAATGTTTCCACATTTCTAACTCACAACCCAATAATGAACAGCTACCTCCAAAAGAAATTGATCTTTTATACCATATTGCTAATCAAAAAAAAAAGAGAGATGAAGAACTCAGGAGTAGCAGAGCATACATTGTCAGAAAAAAAAAATGTCTGTAGCTGTGTATCTATATATTACCTGTTTACCCCCCCCCTCCTCTCTTCCTCTTTCTTCATTTTCTTGTGTATAGGTCATTCTCTTTTAGTATTAGTAGTATTCATTAGAATCTAGATTTTAGTTCTGTTAGATGTTAGTGAAGGATAATCTGAGAGCTAATGATGTGTTTCCATATGCTTGTAGTAACCTCCTTCTAGGAAAGGGAGGAAGTGGTGCTGTCTTTTTGGCCAAAGGCACATTATGTGATAGCTTTTTTGCCATAAAGAGGTGCTACTCTAAGGCAGATAGTGCCGTCTCTGTGTCTTCAGAGGAGCCGCACCACAGTACTGCACTCATCACGACTGATCCTCAACAGTCTACCTCCTTTCTGCCTCCTTGCACACAGAAGCAAATTAAGCAATATCACGAGGATTGCAAAAAGGGTGAGATTGTGTTCATCAACGACTCAGTGCCCTCCATTTCCCACGCTCCGCCGCACGAGGCAGGCTTGCCACCGTCAGGTTCACTTTTTATTCAGAAACGCATTCCTTTCTCGAATTTCGTTGGCGAGTGGAAACTACTCGAGCACATAGGCGCTCACCCACACATCATTCAATACTTAGGCAGCTACACGTCCTCTCGAAATGTGACGTATTTTGCAATGGAGTTAATGAATAGTGACGTGTCGCGCGAATTGCGTCGTAAGAACACGCAATTAATGAAGGAATCTTCTTGTGCGGTTATCGCTTACGGTATACTGGAGGCCCTCTCTTACATCCACGAAAAGGGAATAGCGCACCGCGATGTAAAACCAGGCAATATTCTTCTCAAACCTAGCACAGACGATGATGTCAAAATGAGTACCGTGGTGTACAGCAATGACACCGATGAACATGCAAGTATCGGCTCGCTGGTGAAGGCCAGCCTTGGTGACTTCAGTGCGGCGCATTTTAACCATGCCAGTGATCAGCAAGGCGTCGCTGTGCGAGGTACGCTTTACTATAAATCACCCGAGCAATTGCTAGGAAAGTCTGTCAAGAATTATACAGCGTGCGATCTGTGGGCCTTTGGGTGCACTCTTTTTGAAATAGTAACGGGGCGGCTAGCCTTTCCTGGGGATAGCGAAGTCAAGGTTCTGCTAAACATGTTCCATACTCTGGGCAGCAGCTTTGACGAGTATCCACTTCAAGCGAAACACAGTCTTCTATACAACAACGTCAACCTGTCGGCGGAGCTGCTGGACCTCCTTCGTCACCTCCTTGTGTTTGAGCCCACCGAACGCTTCACCGCGCGGGAAGCGATGCAGCACTCTTTCTTTGATCGTGTGCGTCAAAAAATTAGGCAAGACACGGAAAGCAAAAAACTGGACAGTGTGCAACTCCTGTTTCCACTCCGACTTGTGTATGCACGCAGTCCCGGGGAGAAGGAGCAAGAGCTAGCGTTCCGCCCGGTAGCGGCCACGCCCCTCAAGCGGCACCGCGACGTCTTGGATGAGGAAAAGGGCACCGCTGTGGAGTGCACGGGTGGCGGTGGGTTCGGCAGCGCCTGCTCCTTCGTGAGCGAGGAGGCGAGCATCCACTGGAGCTTGGTCGGCGCGAACAACTCGTGCACCTCCCAGCACGCGGCGCAGCAGCACCAGCAGCACGGCACGCCGCGCGCGCCTGCAGCCTCGGCGGCACTGCTCTTCCCGCACGTCGGCCCCGCGTCGACGCTCGGCAGCGGCTTCAGCACCCTGGCCCGTCTGCCAGCGATGCACCGGGCGGCGGGGAGTCAGACGTCGTGCAACCGCAGCGGCTCGCACAACAGCAACTCCATCATCCGCGCGCTGAACCTGAACGACACGAGCACGCTGATGACGGACATCAACACGTCCCTCCGCAGCGGCTCCATCGCGCCCGCCGGCGCCTCTCCCGCGAAGGCCGCGCTCACGACCGCGCCACACCAGCAGCAGGGCGGCATGAGCGGCCACCGCCCGCCGGTGCTGCGCGTCGCGGGCGGCACCAGCCTCACCGTCGGCAACATGCGCACCTCGCAGGCGTACGAGCAGGCCGGCCCGAGCGCCGTCGCGTGGCGCGCCCACACGCCCACCTCGGCACGGCCCGAGACCGGCGGCGCGCGCGCGGCCGCGGCGGCG
>AUXH01000469.1:0-15164 GCA_000482145.1 Strigomonas culicis | reverse complement strand
GGCGGGGCTGCTGGGGGAGGTGGCGAGGGAGCCCAGCGAGCACACGCCGCCGGAGCGCCGCCACCCGCTGCTGCGGTCGTCCGACAACCGCACGCTGCTGGTGACGTCGACGGCGCTGCCGGACCGCATCCGCTACATGCCGCACGAGCAGCGCAAGGCGATCTTCGGGAGGCACTACGGCGGCCTCTACTTTGATGACCACGGTGACACCGCCGCGTTCGGCATGAGCCGCCTTGCCATCGAGACGGTGGGGTTCATGGACGAAAACTTCTACCCCGCGTACTACGAGGACACGGACTGGCGGTATAGACAGTATCGCCTTGGCTTTGCGGACTTCCACGTGAAGGGGGTGCCGTCTGTGCATCACTATGTCAACGCTGTATTGGGGATGAGCAGTCGCTACGCCGCACGTGGAGGTCGTGCGACAGAGGCAGAGGTGTTCGCCAAGAGCATCAGTCATTGCGCTAGAGCGAGTTACAATGAGTACGCTTTGGTAAAGAAGTTTGATTCTCCCTTTCCGAAATTGGTTGATCCGTATCATCGTTGTCACGAGCTGCCGCTGGACGCGTGGGTGTTGGATGTGCCGCGGCGCCAGGCGCTGATGGAGGCGCACGTGGAGTCTTTGAAGTACTTTCGCAACCAGACGACGTACAAGAAAGCTGAGGAGCCGGTGTTTTTGCTCGGCTGGCTCCCGGAGACAGAGCGCGTGCGCATCTTGGGTGGGTTTCCGGGTGACAAGCTGGGCCAGGTGGTGATGCGCGCGTTCCACAACTGCTCTCCTGTGCGCTACGACGCGCTCCAGGACGTGTAGTGGAACGGCTCTTTGAATGTAGGATATCCACTGGAGATCACACAGGGCTGGCCTGCGGCCCATCGACTCCTTGTGAAACGCTTTCTGCTGTTGCTCTCTCGTCCACCCTCATTCTCTCTTCCTTCCTCTCGTGTATTTCTTCTTTCTTCTGCAGTAGCAACAGACCAGCGTCACGGCATGCCCACTTGTCAAAGCGCTCTATGAACCTCCACCGCCCTTGCCTCAAGAAGCACCATAGGGGTAAGAGGACGTACAAGCTCGCCCCACCCTCGCCCTCCCTCCTACCCTAAGTACCTACCGCCCTCGGCAAGGGGGTAGGGGAAAAAAATTGAGGACTGCAGGGATTGAACCTGCGACCCCTGGATTTGGAATCCAATGCTCTACCACTGAGCTAAGTCCCCTTTGAGCTGATAGAGGCATGGATGGTACCTAAGTCCGAGACGACCACCAAGGTTTAGCGCCTCCCTCAAACACCACTTAGGCTTCGGCTGAACGCCAGGCCGGTTGGCCCCTCCGTTGTACTGCTTGTGGATTTCTATGGGCATCGAAAAGAGAAAGAAAGGGGAGCGAAGAAGAGCAATAGCAAAGAGCAACACCACAAGGCAGAAGCGGAGACCACTTCTCACTTTCTTCAGCTAACACAAGTAGGCATGGTTTAGTAATAATCATAATAATACAAACAAAAGGGGAAAAAGAAGGAGCGTCATGTATCTTTTTCTTATGATGTGTTTATTCTTCTGTTTATTATTATCAGTGCTTGTTTATCTAGGGGTTGTTACGCTCCTTTGTATAAGGTGAGTAGCTCGCACAGCCCTTTGTAGAGGCTTTGTTGTGTGTCGCGGAGGGTGGCGGCGGGCTGCGGCGTCACGACCACGGGCGCCACAACGCAGTGCGGCAGCGGCACCCCCGCGGCGCCGTCGGCCGCGCTGGCGCAGGCGGCGGCGAAGGCCGCCGACAGCGCCGCCGCGCCGGCCTCCAGGCGTCGAGCCTCCACCGCTGAGCGGAACACGAGGAACAAGATGCCCTCCGTCAAGTAGGACGACGGCGAGGTGGGGTTCTCCTTGCGAATATGAATGCTCGTGTTGAGGCTCGCCGGCGGCGACGGGCGCCTCCGGTCCGCCACCTGCGCGTGGGCCTCGAGGTGGGCGTAGTACTTGGCGTTCTGCCGCACCATGCGCGCCGCGACCTCCGCGACCTCCGCGACGAGCGCGGCCTCCGTCCGCCCGCCAAGGCCATCGAGGCAGAGGATGTAGCTGCGCTTTGGGAGCGGCTCCTCGGCCTCCGGCGCCGCGTCGCCGTCCTCGTCGGTCGAGCTGTCGCGCTGCCGCTTCGGGTGGCGCCCGGCCAAGAAGGCGCGGAGTGGCTGCTCCAGCACCGCCACGCGGACGCGGAGGGTCGACGGGGCGGCAGCGGCGGCGGCCAAGTCAAACCCATGACGCGCCTCCGACAGTAGTGTGTAGCCGCCGCCGCCGCGCCGGCGCGGCGGCGGCGCGGCGGCGGTCAGCACCCGCCGCACGAGCGCCTCCACCACGCGGTCCGGCGCCGCCGCGTCCGCCGCCGGCCGCGTCAGCAAAAAGTAGGAAGCGCAGCACTCGAAGCCGTGTGGCGCGGCAGGCCGCACATGAAGGCCCTTGACGTGCTGGTGGTACAGCTCCTCCTCCCGCACCTGCGAGGGCGGCGTCGGCAGCAGCAGCGTCGTGACGTCCGTTGCCGGGTCGTGGCTCGCGACGATGGCCGTCGCGGCGGGGTGCGGGCGGTGTGGCAGGCGCGGCGGCGCCGCGGCCACCGCCGCCGCCGCCTTCGCCTCCGCCTCGAGCACCAGCCGCAGCAGGACGCGGGCGAGCACCGCGCGCGTCCCGCCCCCTGCGCACGTCAGCAGCGCGCGGTAGACGACGCAGAGGTACTGCGCCACCAGCGGGGCCACCGCGTGGTCGAAGAAGTTGAGCTCTCCCGCGCGCGGCGGCGGCTGCCGCTCGAGCGCGCGGAGGTACTGCAGCAGCGGCAGCAGCCGGCGGTCCGCGGGCGGCGGCGTCTGGCAGCCGCCGCCGCCACGGCGGCCGGCGCCGGGAAACATGTGCTGCAGCAGCGCCACGGCTCTGCGGCCGCCCGCCGTACTCGCCGCCTCCGCACCGGCGCCGGTGGCGGGGCCGACAAAGGACGGCTCGAACAGCAGAGAGGAATCCGCACTGTGCGGGAGCCCATCCGCGGCGAGGCGCTCGTGGCTGCCGCTGCCGTCGTCGCTGGCGGATGCCACCGGCACCGGCGACGGCAGCCGCGCGACCGCGGGGGCCGCCACCGTGCCGCCGGGAAAGTGGAAGCCCGCCGTGCCTTTGAAGGGCGGTAGCTGCTGGAACGACACGGTGGGCGGCGGGGGAGACGGCACCGCTGGCGGGCTCACGCGCGTGGTGGCCTCGGGCGGCTGCTGCTGCTGCTGCTGCTGCTGCTTATCCTCCAACCGATGGGAGGACGGCACGGCCGGCGCGGCGGGCGTGGGCGTGGCATCCATCTTGCGCGTCGCACCACTCGCAAAGGCAAAGGGCGCTGCGGTTGGCGCGGCGGGGAAGGCAAAGGCATGCTTCAGGGCGGCGTGCGCCGGCGGCGGCGGGGCGGTGCCCGGCGTCTCGACGATCGGCGAGGTCTGCACCAGCTCCTGCCGGTCCCCCGCCGCCACGGGCGCATCCGGGTGCACCTCCTCCACCGAGAAGCGGTGCGACGGTGTGGCGCGGCTCGCCGTGTCATCCTCCGCTTTGGGGTCGGCCGGCTGCAGCGCGGCGGGGGGCGATCCCCCCGTCTCCAGTGCGCCCCGCTGCGCCTTCAACTCTAGCAGGCGGCTTTCCAGCTGCGCTCGGTGGAGCGCCGCTGTTGGTGGCGCCTCCTTTTCGGGTGGTGGCGGCGGCGGCGGCGCCGCCACCTCGTGCTCCACGGCGCGGTACAGCGCGCTGGCGCGGAGGCCATCCACACAGGACGCGGCATCGGCAATGAGACTGTTCGCCGTGGTGGTGGTGGTGGCGGCCGTGTGCGGCCCTGGCTCCAGCCGCGGCGGCGGCGGCGGCGCGCCGCGCCGCCGCACAAAGGCCTCCAACGGGTCGGCCAGGAGCACGGCGAGGAGCACCGTGTGCAGGCCACTGCGGCTTCCCTCGCGGTGCGTCACGCCGCCGAGGGCCGCGGCCGCGTCGGAGTGCTCGTCTTCTTCGTAGAAGCACAGCGACGGCGCGCGCGGCCGCTCCGTGTCGGTGCGGTCCAGCGCATCCAGCACCTCCTCGCGGCGCGCGGCGATGAGGGCCGGCGATGCGTACCGCTGCGCGACGCCCACCCAGTCGTCCGCCGCCGGATCCACCAGCGCGGCCAGCGCCCGCAGCAGCGTCTGATTGTTCGCGAGGAAGAGAGACAGCGGGGCCACCGCCGGTGGCGGGAGGGGCTGTACGTAGCGCTGGACCTGCCGCCAGAGAACGGCCCGCCGGTGGTCCCGCATGGGGCTGAAAAACGCCGCCGGCACGTCATCCAGACAGACGGACACACTCGTGTTCGCCGCATTACCGTCGGGGGGGGGAGGCGGGTGCGGGCCCTGGCTCTGGAAGGCGGCGAGGACGGACGGCTCGAAGGGGAGGCCGTAGGGCTCCAGCAGGTCCGCGAAGTTCGACGGCACGCCCGGCAGCAGCGTCAACAGCGTGTCCTTCGCCGCACGGGTGTTGCGGTGCAGCGCGTCAAAGTCCAGCGACGGCGACAGCGCAGACGCGGCGGGGTGCGCCCCCTCCGCCGCCGGCGCTGCCGCGCGCTGATAGAGGAGCTCATACTTCTCCCGCACACTCGGGAACCTGCGGAACACCGCCGTCGTCGTCGCCTCCGTGAGGTCGAACCCGAAGAAGCTGGCGCGGGTGGGAAAGAAGAGTCGCACCTTCTCCTTGCAGTGGTCGAAGATGCTCGCGAGCGTGGTCAGCGGATTGCTGGACTTGTCGGAGAGCCGCAGGTACGTGGAAGCGGTCGGACCCGCCGCCTCCCCCGCCGCGTCCTTCGGCAGTCGCACGAGCGAGTCGACCAGGCCGAGCTGTCGCAGGAAGTCCTCGCAGTCCGCCTCCGGGTTGGCGAAGAGCAGCAGGTCGGAGAGCGTGCGCAGCGACACACAGCCGTCGCGCAGTCGCAGCTTTGGGTACCCAATGTGGTCGTTCGACGTGAGCAGCTCCAACAGCGCGCGCAGCCGCAGGTAGGTAAAGGACTGCGCGAAGAAGGTGCGCTGCAGTGTCGTCAACTTGAGCGGCGCGGGGCGTGCGTAGGGGTCCGTGGCGGCCTCGGGCGGCGCATCGTGCAGGTAGTGAAAGAACAAGAAGTACTGACGGTTGTTGATACAGTGCAACAGCGTCAGCACGTTTTGGATGTACACGGACTGCAGCAGCGACGGCTGATTCTGTATCTCCTGATAGATCTTCTCACACGACACGCCATCGGACGGCAGCTCCGGCAGCAGCGTGGCGGCGACCGTGGCACCCGCGCCACTGCTGTTGTAATCCGTAGGCGGCTGCGCGCCGTCGAGCGGGGTCAGTGAAAAGAAGAGCGCGCGGTCCTCCACCTTGCGCTCCTGGTCGAGGCCGTAGAGGATCAGCAGCAGAGAGACGTACTCCGCGTGGTTCGTCATCGCTCCCCCCGGCGCCGCCTCCACCACGCGCGCGATGCTGGGGTTGGCCGCGGTCGTTGGATCCGTCCGCGCCGGCGGCGGCAGCGGCGGCTGCGCATAGCGATAATACACAATCAAGTCGGAGAAGCACTGCGACATGCTCTCCAGATAGTTCTTCTTGTCGTGCTGCACAAAGCTGCGGGCGCTCGCGGTGTGAAGACAAATAAAAGCGGCGCCGAGCGACAGGCAGGCGATGGTGGCCTCCAGCAGCCGCACCGTGTACAGCTGCTCCTGCCGCAGCCGCGCCGGCGATACTACCGCTCGCGCGCGCGGCTCGCCGCCTGCCGCCTCCTCCCCATCGACGAACACGTACGGCGGCGGCGCCTGGCAGTTGTAAAGGCGAAAAAGGAGCTCCGGCTCTGGCAGCTGCGGCAGCAGCTGGTTGCGGATGCCGCGCAGCCGGTCCCACAGAAAAGCAAAGAGCTTGCTGCCGCTGTTAACGGACGGCAGCGACACCTCCACGGTGCCCGCACCGGGTGCGAGGCTGCTGCTGCTGCTGCCGCTGGCGTCACCGCCGGCGGGGCGCACTCGCGGCGGCTGGAAGTAATAGGCATCCGTCTGCGGGTTGCGGATGTAATACTCCATCAGAAAGTGGAAGGAGAGAAACAGCGCCGCGGTGCTCCGCTGCTGCGTGGTGTCAATCAGCTTCCCGCTGGAGGACCTCGAAAAGGGTTCCACATAGAACGTACTCGTCGCACCAGGCGCCGTGGGGGTGGGATCAGAAGAAGAAGAAGTCTCAAAGGTAAAATGATTGTTGGGGCCGCTCGCGGGCATCGCTTCAAAGAAGGAAGGTGTGTAGGTGCTTCTGCCTTCGGCGGAACACAGCGCATTTAGCTTTCCTCTTTTTAGATACACATAGTGGTTCACACTATTGTTCGTGTTGCTGCTAAAACCGTTCTTTAGCGTACTATCGACATTCCCATGAAGATACGCACACGCAGCGCTCATGTGAAGAGACCCCGCCTCCGTCGATAGCATTCTAAGATGAAACAGCAAAGAGAAAGAGAGAGAAAAAAAAAAGAGTTACTATTTGTTTATTTTATTTTTCTCGCTTATCTTAAATCGTTTTTTTTTCTCTTTTTTTTCTTTCTATATTTATTTCGTTGTGAGTGATTACTGTTGCTACTCTTTATATACAATCTATTTTTACGACACCTTTTAAAAATGTATATGATAATCTGACTAAAAAAGAAAAAAGTGGGGGAGAGAGAGAGAATGGGAGAAGGGTGAAGAGAAAACAAAAGTATACATATATAGAAAGAGAGAAAGAGATCACATGAACTTCATTTACAGATCAAAAAAAAAGCCTTTAAAAAATATATATGATTATCCTTATGTTCTATGAATAAAAACACCGATGTACTGATACAAGCAACCTCAAATAGGTATACAGAAAAAAAACGCAAATCTAAATGTGTATATATATATATATATATATATACTCTACTTTATCTTTTGCAAAATAAAATCGGTTAATGTCATATCCAAATTGGGACAGTCAAAGTGGACTTGGTCGGTTATGATTACACCAATAGGATGCGGTTGTTGCTGCTGATGGTGGTAGATCGCGTCAACCTTCTCGAACATCGTGGCGAGCGACGCAACCAGGGCATGCTGCAGGTCACGCAGATCTCCCTCCGTCAGCAGATATCTGCATGACGCCAAAAACGTGCTGGAGTGGTCCGCGTGGAGGGCTGCCCAGCCGCCCTCCAGCCCCAGCACCTCCTCGATGATGGAGTCGCACTCCTCCCGCAGCTCAAACGCGTCCGGCGGGTGTGGCTCCGCGTGTTGCTGCCGCTGCCGCTGCTGCTGCCGGCGGTGCAGCAGGTCGAGCAGCTTGAGGGGGAAGAACTCACAGAAGCGGGCGAGGTCGGCGCTGACCACCTTCGCGAGAAAGGTAAACACCGCTCTCCCGACCTCCGGACGGACGGCCTCCTGCTGCTGCTGCTGCTGCTGCGCGGCCTGCTCCCACTCGCGGCGCTGCTCCGCCGCGGCGGCGTCGCGCTTCTGTAGATTGGCCTTGAGCGTCTCCAGCGCGGCCAGCAGCCGCCGCTCCTCCTCCTCACTCTTTTTCTTCTCCCGGCGCGCGGCGGCGAGCCAGTCCTTCTTCTCCTGCTCCAGCCCCTGGATGGTCTCTTCCAACTGCTTCGTCTGCGCCTGGACCTCCCGCCGCGCCTGCTCCGCCTCCCTCTGGGTGTGGCGCGTCAGCAGCTCGACCTGGCTCTGCAGTGTTTTTCGCTGTGTGCGCAGTGTCTCCAGCCGCGCCCCCACTGCCGCGCACAGCGGCCGCAGCGCTTCGCAGTGCGCCACCAGCGGCGGCGGCGGCGGTGCCTCCTCGGCCAAGGTGGATGGCAGCGACAGATCCAGCACATGCACGGAGGAGGGCCGTGAGTCCGCGCCCGCCACGTAGATGGCGGTGCCGTCGTCGCGCGCGCCGCCGCCCTTGCGCCCGGCGAGCTGCCGCAGCTGCGCCTGCAGCTCCAGCAGCACGCGCGCCGCCGCGGCGGCCTCCCGCTGCCGCGCCGCCGCGTGTCGCCGCAGCGCCGCCTCCGCCGCCGTGCGGTGCTGCGTCAGCGCGTCAGACTCCTGCGCGGCGGCGAGCTGCTCGTCGAGGGCCCCGCGGAGCTGCTCCTTCAGCGCCACCTGTGCGCACAGCAGCGCGGCCACGTCGTCCTCGCGCTGCTGCAGCCGCCGTGCGGCCTCCCGCGCCTCGGCCGCGAGGGTCGCGCGCGTGTCGCACCACACCGCCTCGCGCGCGGCCTGCGCCTCCGCCCACGCCTGGCGCTCCGCCTCGAGCTGCGCGGCGTCGTCCTGCAGCTGCGCCAGCAGCTCCTGCTGGTGCTGTGCGCGGAGGCGGCTCAGGTCGATGCGGAGGGCCTCGTTCTCCTCGTCCAGTGCGCGGGCGCGCGCCGCGGCGACGTCGCGCTCTTCCTGCGCCACCGCCACCGCCACGGCCGCCGCCGCCTGCTGTCGGACGGATACGTCGGCCTCCGCCACTGGCGGCACCGGCTGCTGCTGCGGCGGCGGCTGATTTAGTATTCGCTGATTGGCCGCGTCGACCGCGACAAGGCGCTCCTCCAAAAAGGGAATCTCCGTCTCGTAGAGCGCCCTCCAGTGCGCCGCCTCCTCCGTCCGCTCCTGCAGTGCCTGTCGGAGGGCGGTGAGCTCCTCCTGCTGCTGCGCGGCCGCGCGCGCTTCGTCCGCCGCGCGGTCTTGCAGCTGTCGCAGCAGCCCCTCGCGCTCCGCAGCCCACTGCCGCTGCTGCTCCGCCGCCGCCGCGGCGCTCGACTCCACCGTGGTCGCGAGTGTGGTGGCGTGGGCCCGCAGCGTCTCGCCCTCGCTCTTCAGGTAGTCCACGTAGGCGTCGTTCTTCTCCTTGGTGAGCTGGTGGCTCTCCTCCAACGTGCGGAGCTTGCCGCGCAGCTGCTGGATGACCCCCTGCTGTGCCTGCAGCTCCGCGGACCACTTGTCCTGCAGCAGCTGTGCCTCGCGCTCGCGGTGCGCCTTCTCCTGCCGCAGCGCGAGCCGCTCACGCTCGCGCTCCTTCGCGGCGCGCCGGTCGGCGGTGTCGTCCTCGAAGGCGGTGGTGAGCTCGTCCAGAAGTGCCTTCACCTGCCGCAGCTCCGCGCGGGAGTCGCGCTCCACCTGCTTCAGCTTCTGCTCCCGCGCCGCGAGGTCGGCCTGTAGCAGCTCCACGTGCGCGCGAAGGTTGTGCACGTCCTCGTCGCGCTGCGCGAGAAGGTTCTCGTAGTGGTGCTCGTTTTTCTGCAGCTGCGCCTTCAGCAGCGCGTTGGTCTCCTCCAGGTGCCGCAGCTCCGTCAGCTTCAGCTCCCACTGCTGCTGCGCCAGCTGTAGTTCCTCTCGCAGCAGGCTGACCTGCGCCGCGTCCGCTGCCGGGGCAGCCCGCGCGGCCGCGGCCGCGGCGGTCTCCTGCTGCAGCTGCTGGATCTGGCGCTGCAGCGCGGTGCGCTCCATGTCGAGCGCGGCGCCCGTGTGGCTCACGCGCGCGGCCATCTCGTGGAGCTGCTGCTGCATTTCATGCCGCTCCTGCCGTGCGCGCTGCGCCTCGGCGGCGGCCTGCTGGAGGCGCAGCGACAGGCTCTGGATGAGCTCGTCCTTCTGTATGAGGGAGAAGAGCACGCGGTTGGCAATCAGACTCTCATCCTCTTCTTCATCGTCTTCCTCCATGGCGGTGCTGTGCGTTGCCGTCGTCGCGGTGGAGGGGTGGGGGTGCAGTGGAACCTCCTCAATTTCCACCGCCGGCTCCTCCTCACTGGGCGGCGTCTGCCGCGCGTCGGGCGGCGGCCGGTCCGGCAGCTCGCGCAGCGCCGCGGAGGCCAAGCCTAAAAAGTGAGAGGTCGACATGTACACGGAGGCTGAGAGTGCGACGCTCTGTGTGGGGTGTGGGGGTGGGTGTTTCCCTCTATTCTAAATGGTGTATGTTTGGTTTTTTCTTGATTTGTTTGATGTCGTTTCGAATTTCATAGAGAGAGAGAGATAAGGAAGAAAAAGAGATGCTTGCTCGTTTCTAATGTATGGATGCTTTTCTTTTTTTTTTTTATGCATCATCACAATTACAAATGAATCCTTTTTTCAGAAACTGCAGTTTTTGTATGTGAGCATTATTGACGATATATATATATATATATATATACACATATGTATATATGCGCATTTATTGGTTCTTCTTTTCCAATAAGGAAACCTCGTTGTTGCTCACATCTTCAGTAGTATTAGCCTCGTTATTACTATTATTCTCGTTCGTATTATGATGTGGCTCGTTCGGCGTGTTGTTGGACAGAATGGCGTTGATTTCGGTATTCAACAGCTTTGCCTCGCGCTCTAACTTTAGCTTCACGCGCTCCTTCTTCCTCCCCTCCTTTCGCGTCTTCTCGTCCTCTTTGCTGATCTTGATGAGCAGCAGCCCACAGTCCACGAGCAGCATCAAGATGTACACCACGACGGAAATCAAGAAACAGTGCTCGCTCGAAAACTGATGGAGGTAGGCAAAGTAGTAGCCCAGCGCGGCGGCGCAGAGCGACATGATCTGGATATCGAACCCGATCAGGGTGTTTTGGATAAACTGCGACTTCGACTCCCGTTGGTTCCGCTCCGTCGCAAACAGCTGCTGCACCGCGTTCGTCTCTCGCTTCGGTGCACCGCCGCCGGTCGCACTCGTGCGGTTCGCCTCGTGGGCAATGTTCTCCAGGATGGACGCTTTGAATGCGGTGGTGTCATGCACCTGTTGTTGTTGCTGCTGCTGCTGCTGGTGGTCTCGGGTGGAGGCGAGCAGTGCGTAGTAGTACGCGTCCGACGCTTTGCGGAGCATATCCACTCGTTTGTTTTTTTCAATCCCATGCGGATTATCCTCCGCGCGGCGGATCGAGGGGCAGAGGATCAGCGTGACGGCGCCGGGCTGCGGCAGGCGCCGCGGCTCGAAGGTGCGCGGCGCGGCGAGCGGCGGCGCGCGCGGCGCCAGCGCCATCAGCCGCTCAATCTGCGGCGGCATGCCATCCGCGCGGCGCGCCGTCTGCCGCTGAAACGCGGCGACGGAGAACTGCGTTTGAATCACCTCATTCAAAGAAAGCCGCGGCGGCGGCTGGGGGTGGTCGGCGTCGGTACGGGCGTCATTGAAAAGGAAAAATAGTTCGCGCAAGAACTCGATCGGGAAAAGAACGTCATAACAGTGATAGTTGATTTCTAAGAAGGGGTTTCGCTGCGGACAACGCTGATGCGGTGCGTGCTGTTGTTTGGGCGGCGCAGGCGCCCCACTCGTCTGAAAAGGCGACAGGAGCAAATCGGTCTGCTCCCAGTTCCAGTGCTTTATCTGTTTGCATATGTACTTGAAGCAGAAGAGCGACTCCAGGTCCGGGATGAGGCACTTGAGGGTGTTCGTCTGTAGGAGTGCGTTCAGTTTCTTCTTGTGCTGCACCCGCCGCTTCGCCGCGCGTGCGTCATCATGGATGGTCGGCGCGGCCGCGTTGTACAAGGACAGGGCGTAGAGAACCGATTTCAGATCGTAGTTCTCACCAGCGTCCGCCGTCGCCTCCTCCGTCAATGGTGCGTCGCGCTCATTCATGCTTTCCCTCTTCACACTAAGGAGATGCGCCAAAAAGTATGTCTGGCCGCACGGCAGCACATAATCCTCACCGAGGGAAGGATGCGGCTCGCCGCCACCACCTTCCGTGGCGCGCGTCTGCTCCATAAACAGCCGTTTTAAATAGAGGTACACCCAGAAACCGTCCTCCAGCTCTGACGGCAGGCTCACCTCCACGAGCTGCTGGATCTCGTGGTGTAGAAACGCATGCACCTTTGTTTTCAAATCCTCCGTACCATCGTTGCCGTCATGGGCCTGCTCGTGCCGCACACAGCGCGCGATTTGGGCGTCTAGAAAGGAACAAAACGTGGAGTCGTTGGGGACTAAAAAGACCATTATAATAAGTATATTGATTAACAAAAAAAAACTCCACACTGTATGCAGACGTATATAAAGAGCGAAGGGGAAAACGATAATAATAATAATAATAATAATCAGGTATAGCAGATGCAGTTGGTGCATACGTATTACTGCCAAAGGCAATCAATGAACAACAGCAGTTCGAACGACGCCAGCGATAGCAATTCTAGAGCTCTAGAGGGTCTACAAGATGTTGTTATCCGTATGGCTTTACAATGTGTTGTTATTTTAAAAAATAAATATGCTTTTGAGAAGTACAATATAAAGATGTAAGCATCTATATATATGTGAAGCGCTACTGCTGCTTGTGTCCTTTGATCACAACGAGAGGAGAAAAACACAAGCTAACAGCACAATAAAACAAAAAATAATACATAAAAAGAAAAAGAAAAGATCTTTTTTTTTTTTTACAGCGTGAACTCTTTAATGCTGTCCCACGCCGAGCGGTCATCTATCACTAGCAGGGGCGATGCTACTCCGTCCTCCTCCGCCGAGGTGGTGGGTGCACCGTGGGAGAAAAAATAAGAAGGCGGGTGGTGGTCGAAGCTGTACTGGGCCTGCACCTCCTTCAGCACCTTGAGCTCCGCGCCGCTCGTCGCCGCGGGGGCGGCGGCAGGAGGGTCTGCGAACAAGGCGCGGGGGGACGCTGCGACCGGCACCACATGTGGCAGGGTCACCGCACATGCGTCCTCATCCGCACTATGATGATGCGCCTTCGCCGTGTCATCCATATCACTTGTCGGACGCACCGGTGTTGCTGCTCGCGCCGGAGGGGAGTAGGGGAGCGCCGCCGCCGCCGCCGCCGCGCACTTCTTCAGCGGTGGCGGCGGTGGCGGCGTGGCGCCGAGGGGCTGCGGCTCCTCCCCACCGTACAGCTCGTAGTGCGTCGTCACTGTCGCCGGCAGCGGCGTCTTTTGCGGCGTCGAGAAGGGCGTGGACGCGGCGGAGAAGTTGAACTCCGCGCGCCGCGGCCGCGGCGCGGCGTGGCTGTCATCGGCGCCACCCGCGTCGTCGCCACCCTTCGCGACGCCGACGATAGCCACCGCGGCGGTGCCCGCAGCGACCAGCACAGCGGTGTCAGCGGGCGCGGCGGCGGCAGCACCGACGTGGGGGGCGGCGTCGGCGGCGGCGGCGGCGGGCCGCGTCTCGCCCTCATGGCCCAGCAGCCAGAGAATGAGGTTGAGGATCATGGAGAGAGAGAGAGAGAGGAGGGAGAGGGAGGCGCGGGATCGATCTAAGTGTTTTTGTTTTTCTGATTGTCTTTTTTTTTGTTGTTTCTTTCTTTCTTCGTTTCGGAAGAGACAGGCGGAGAAGAGAAGAGGGTGGGGGAAAAAGGGATAGAATGATAAACACAGAGGACGACTGCGATTCAATAATAATAAAAACGGGATGTATCATCACAACCAAAGCGATACCATCTTTTATTATCATTATTATAATTAGTAGGCTTCTCCTTTTCTTTAAAAGAAGAACAAAATAGTGAATGTCGTTATACTACCAACTAATAGTTGTGTCCATCATGGGCACCCCCTTCCCCCTCCCTCTCTCCTGCGAGCGCGCAGTCTCACTTGCGGCCTTTGCGGACGCGCTCGAAGCTGATGCTGGCGCCGCTGATGGCGAGCGGGCACTGCTGTGCCTCGTCGTACTCGCACCAGTCCTCCGACAAGTCCACCTCCTGCAAGATTTGCCGCTGCGCGTTGCGCACCTCTACGCACCACTGATCGTCGAGACGGCACGCCTCGGGCTCTGCGCCGCGAACGTCCAGCACACCGACGATGTTGTGGCCGTCATCCTCGCCTCTGTTGGTATCCTCGTCATCATCCTCGTCGCGCGCGCCGCCGTCGGTGGCGGGGCAGGCATAGTAGTAGTCCGTGTTGTTGCTGCGCGTCGGATCCAGCTCCTGCGTGCTGAGCACCTGCGCCGTGACGACGCACTTACAGGCGTGACAGCGCCCGACCATGTGGCGCGTGCCACCGTCGCTCTCCGTCTCCTCCTCGGGTGAGAGAAAGATGTAGTTTTCGTCCGACTGGTTCACCAGGTCGCGACACTCCGAGCAGCGCAGCAGCAGCGGCCACGCGATGGTGGCCGAGGGGAAGATGCGGCGGAGGCCCTCGCAGCTGTCGACGTCCAGGAGAATATTGAAGACGGGCATCGGAACAGACAGGCTCTTACTTTTTTTTATTCTGCTTTGTTTTTTTCTTTTACAGATGGACAGACGTAGCTTCTTGTTCGTAGTGGTTGTGAGAGAAAGAGAGAGAGAAAGGAAAAGAGGAAGGAGAGAGGTACACCAAGTTAAAACTATCACACATGGCAACAACGCAACTATGCAAGGAGAGAGAAAAAGACAGACAGACAGATGGACGTAAGTTGCACAAACCTAAACGAACAAAAGGAAAAAAAAAGTACTTCTTGAAGGTGATCAATTCAGGCAGTTCAAAAGAATAGAAAAAAAAAGAAAAGAGAAAAGATGTGAAAAATATAAGAAAAGAAGAAAGAAAAAGCACAGACCACACCATAAGAAAAAGAATGGGATTCTTTTTTCTTTCCTGTACGGTCTCCACCTTTGCTTCATCGCTAGCAAGAATAGATGATGTAATAAAGAAAAAGAAAAAGTAAAACAGGGTTCTTATCCGCTGCGTGCAGCGCTCTTCGCCACCTAGTGCTGCCTAAGTCCGTAAGTGACCGACCAAGGACCTCCAACACTCCTCATTTCTTTTTTTTTGTGTTTTAGCTCCTATTCGCTTCATTCGGTTGCGTTGGGCTGTTCGTTTTGTGTGTTTTTCTGTTTGTTTTTTATGTCCTGGTGTCTCTCCATTTCTCATATCGATTGTGCTGGGGAAAGGGGAGCAGCTCCGGCGGCGGTGCTCACAGCGCTAGCTGATACAGCCGCAGAATATCCTCCACCGTTCCCTGCCGTGGGTTCGTCGCCGCGCAGATGTCGCGCAGCGCCGCCTCCGCGAGCGGCATCAGGTCCGCGTCCTTGGGCACGCCCAGCGCCGCGAAGCCGGACGGGATCTCCACCGCCGCCGACAGCGCGCGGATCGCCGCCACCGCCGCGTCCGCCGCCTCGAGGTCCGACAGCCCCACCGTGCTCACGCCGAGCGCCTCCGCGACGTCGCGCAGCCGGTGCGCGCACCGCACCTTGTTGTAGTCCTCCACGTGCGGCAGCAGGATCGCGTTGCACACGCCGTGCGCCAGGTGGTACACCGCGCCCAGCTGGTGCGCCA
>AUXH01000468.1:0-15170 GCA_000482145.1 Strigomonas culicis | reverse complement strand
ATCGTATACTTAAATACAAAAAACTAATATATATATATATATATATATATATATATATAATATTTTTTTTTCATTCTTGTTCTTTATTTGTTCGAGTGCTTTTCTATTATCCTTGTTATTTGATTCTCATTCGTCAGTGCGACCACTCAGTCGGAATAAACGCTGTTAGTGTACATAAGGAGTCAATCATTGGAAATTTATTGATTACTGGCTCTCCTGAGAGCGGTGCGCCTTTACAGGTAAATAGCAGAACAAACAAACGATCATAATCTTTAACGTCATCGCAGCCCCCCATGACTAGTAAAGTAGAGAGGAAGTGGGCACCCACCTTTGCCCCGGAAGGTCTTCGAGACCGCAGCAAGAGTCCCATGTTCTGTGACAAGGCGGAGCGCGATCCGGGCGTTTGTGCCATCGCTGATGCCATGATTCTGTCCACTGAGAAGGCAACCGCGCTGCGGTACTGCAACAGCGGGACCAACGAAAGCATGGACCACGCGAGCTCCGGCCCGCTGCGGCCACCTGCTGCAGCGAAAGCGGACCTCACCGCCTCCCGCTACGGGGATGCGGCCGACGTGGAGTCCCTCCAGCAGTCGCGCGAGTCCTTATCCAGTGCCCCGCGGCAGTCCCCGCCGTCGCGTCCCTGTGGGCCCGTCCACTTCACCGTCTTCCCCTCGGCGCACTCGCCGCAGGAGCGTCGGCCGACCGCGGCCTCGCTGGAGGGTGCGCGGTGCAGCCCGTCCTCCTCCTCGGACGAGCGCTTCGTCCACCGCGGGGGCTCACCCCAGCGCCCGTCTGGCGCGCACAACAATGGCACCTTTCTCCACGTCGATGAGAACGAGATGCATGTGTGTGAATCGGTAGATGCGAAGAAGCGGGTGCGGATGCGTACAGACGCTTCCTTTCCCAGCACTCTTGTCACTTCTCAGCCCAATCTACTGAACTCTTCTGGTACGTCGCAGATGGCTCTCTTTATCAAGAAGAAGAATGCAGCCAACGGGCAGCAAGCGGAGGACAATGCCAACGCCACCAAGAGGCCTGCGAGCGACGGCGGCCCCGAGGTGGTGTCGTCGAACCTGGGGCCCGTTCATGCGACGCCCGCCGCGGCGCGGCAAGAGCCGCAAAGGGACGCCGAAGTGGACCTGGTGCGTCGGCCGTTGAAGGGCACCATGAAGGCAAAGGTGCTCGGCAACGCGCTCGCAGCATTTGATGATGAGGAGTACGACAATGAAGAGGAAGCGCAGAGGGAGCACGACAGGCTAGTGGATGCCCAGCTCAAGAAATTCTGTGCACAGGTCATAAAGGAGCAGCAGGATGCTCGTGGAGAGGGCGCGTCGGATAAGGCGGCGGCGCCAGGCGCAAAGGCCACAGATCTACCCGCAGGGAAAAAGCCCGTCAAGGGAAAAGCAGCCCCATTGACGCCGCAGACGAAGAAGCGCGTGGTTCGCTTCGGCAGAGGGGCGGTATCCGAGGCACGCGAGAGGCGTGTGGGGCAGTCGCCGGCGGCGACCGCCGCGCTTGCGGCGCAGAAAGCGATAGCGCCCACGGGGCGCGCCAAGACGCTGCTCACAGCGAAACAGATCGCAAGCGTTCCGACCGCCCGCAGCGAAGATCTTCCTCTGCCTAGTAGGAGGAGCCCCGCCCGAGAGGACTGCTCCTCGTCCTCGTCCACCCAGAAGGACGACAAGGAAGGCCACCGCGACTATAAAAAGAAAACAATGTTGAGAGTTGAGGATGTGGTGAAGTGTACGGACACGCCAGTCGTCAAGAAAAATGGATCCGTCGAAAAAAAGAGCGCTGTGTTCGAGTCGCTCGAGGTTGTCCGCGCTGCGCAGAAGGGGCAGAAGGGGCAAAAGAAGGGCAAGGATGGCGGCTCGCAGACTCTTGCTTCCATACTTTTCAATGGCCACCAGCAGACCCCGCGATCTAGTAGCGACATGACACCACGCGTACAGGCGCGCCTAAGGGCGCCGAGGAGCCCGGTGCGCGCGTCTCACTGTGCTCCTAATAGCAATTCATCGAGCTGCAACAGGGACAGACTCCCTGTGCTGCCATCACCGGAAAAGACGAGCGCCCGCACCGTCTCGCTACCGACAGCCGGGAAAGGCCAATCGTTGCCTCCTCTGCCAAACCCTCGGCGTAATTCCGCAATATAGTGTTTATGTTTACAAGCTAGCCGTACGTACGTGATTTTGCATTTATTTTTCCTCTTTTTTTTTTTTGAGTTCCATTCATCACACTAACAGGAAGAGAATGGGGAAAGAAAACTGTTGCTGGTGTTGGTGGTGTTATCTTTGTACATACAATACCGTACAGAGCGAGAGTTTTTTTTTCTTTTTCTCGTTTTCATTTTTGGGTCTCTCGAGGTTCGGCATACATAAAGTGAAAGCATTGCTTTTTTGTTTGTGTTTGTGTCTGTTTGTTGATTTGATACTTTTTTTTTTCTTTATTTGTTTGATTTCATTGCACTCATCTCTTCTTTTGTTTGTTTGTTTTCATCTGCGTTGACGTGTTGTACTCTAGGTGGTTGCTCTGTGTTCTTTATATATATTTATTTTTCGGATGTCGTTTCTAATTTGTTCACTTCACCTTTCTGCAATTGTGTTCTTCTATTCGTGTATTTTTTGTTTGTTGTTTTGTGCATATTTCGCGTTGTAGGTCTCTGTGGAGATTTTTGAATTAGGACTTTTGGTGTATGTTTCTCTTTTCGGGTGTTGACCCTCTATTTTGTTCCTCTCTCCCTCTTCCCTCGTTTCATTCTATTTTACTTTTTGCTGTTGTTATTCATGCTGTTGCATCTACTGTGTGCGGACGAAGCGATGCGCTCTCTCGCCGTTGTGCATCTTGTAAATTGCGTAGACTCTCTGTGCGATGTGTGGTCTCGACTCCATACGGATGCCTTTTTGGTGCATGTGAAGCGTCTTTTACTGGATAAGCTAAATGTGAGTCTTCGGTCCATTATGGGTGTAGGCGCTCTCACCTCCTTGCCTGTTAATGTTGGTGTCTCTGTGGGTTGTGTGGTGGGAGCGAGATATATAGCGAAGATTTACTTTGACCGGCGCGACAACTTAAAAAACCGCGTGACGGTGCTCTGCGAAATTAAGCAACTCGTTCTGCAATGGGAGCGGTCCTACGTGGCAGAGATGCGATCTCTGTGTTGGCAAAATGCCATTGAGCACAATGCGCGCAGCGGTTTGCGACGGGAGGAGCGCGATTATCTGATCCAGATGTGGGAACGCACAGCAACGGTGGAGGGGCGCCGTGGCACCGATACACCGTTTTTTGGTATCATGAACACCTTTTCTTTCTCCCCTCATCTGGACCTTCCACAGCTGCTGGCATGGTGTGTCACAGGCTATGCTTCTCTATCCCTTCCGACGGATTTGGCGTGGGTCGACCGACTCTCCCGCATCGCACGGCACGTGGTGCTACGGCGGCTTGCCGTGATGGAGGAGGCGCGCCACTACGCTGCTTTACACCGGCGGGTTCACTTTGGTGGCGAGGTACCGGAATCGTTCTCCCGAGTGTTCCCAAACCAAACGACCGTTCCGTTCTTGCGATCCTACAGTATTTTCGGCCGTCCATCATGGCTCGTGTCGGTCGCTTCCGCGCCGGGTCAGCCGTTCTTGGCATTGCCTTTGAGCTACTTTCCTGTTGAGGCCATTTTGAGCTTTCATGCGGCGGATGAGATGACGGGGTGGTTCCCGCTCGTGGAGGTGCTAACGCCACAGTGGAAGCGTGTCTGTGAGAGCACCCTGTCCCGTTTCTTTGCTGATAGGTCAGCGGCAGAGAATACTGATTGTATTCCTGTCAAGGAAAGCTTTCTGTACCTTCAGTACACACGACCCCTCTTTCGCATTCAGAAGGAACTCATGCACAAGATGGGGGAAGCGTTTTACCACGATAAAATGTATGGTGGTGTGGCAGGCTACGAGGGCTGCGGACTCGACACTGCCATGTACGCTTCGCGGTCCACCGTTCCCGGATTCAAGCGCAAGTATCGGAGCGCTACACGGCAGCGAAGGTTCCGCCAGGCCCTCTTTTTGTTATACGGCGCGGAGCTCTTCTATTCCTTCACCAAGGTGTTGCTCCCGTCCTGGCGAACCCTGTTGACGCCCTTGCTGTTCGCTTCCTTGGTGGGCCGCGGCACAACGCAGGCGGGTGCCGGCGCAGCAGTGGTGCTCGATGACGCGACACGCGTGCGGCCACTCCGTGACCTTGCACTGTATGTCCTGTCGCTGTCGCTGTCCTCTCTTATTCGCACGGCGCTTCGAACGCGACTGTCTCGCGTGGAGCAGTTTGTGACGGGCACGCTGGATGAGGAAATTGTGTCGGCGATTCAGTCCAATTTACTCCGAGGGGACGAGGCCTTTGTTGGCAGGTACGTGGAGCTGGAGGAGGATGAGGCGCGCCTGGGCCCTGACCGACAAATCCGATCGGTCCGTAGTGCGTTACAGCCACGGGGTGGTGCGTTGCTGCAAAGTTTCAAGACGCGTGTCAAGTGTTTCAATAATGTGATAGCCTGCTGTGCGATTGCTCTTTGGCGAAACGAACTGCGTCTTTTATGCTTCAGCGTTTTCGTTGAGCACGGCTCGGAGCTCCTGTTGAAGCATCTTTACGGACGACTGGGATTCAATTACCCTGTTGCTGTCAACGACCTTCTGGACAGACTCGAATCGGCGCGGCTGCCCGACGACCATCCGTATGGACTCGCTGTGGTGCTCGACGTACTCGCTGAAGCAGAAGGAACGGGTAGCGGCGGTAAGGCTGAGGGAAAGGGAGGCTTGGCCTTCCCCTTTTTGAGCCTTCTCGCCACGAGTGCGGTATCGAAGCACCCAGCACCGGAGGATGATCGGAGCACGACAACGTTGGGTCGGCGGGAGGTGCTCTATAGTCGCGTGGCGGCGATGCGCATCGGTGGGTTACTACCTCCCTGTGCATCATTGACAGCGCATTCGTATCTAAAGGGATTGCAACTGGATGCAAGGTGTGTGTGGGTCTATGGGATCCAGTATCCGTACGCCTACTACTTTCAGTTCAGACAGTCCGCAGCCTCAGCGCGCACTGGAGGTGCTGTGTATCATGAATATGTGGACCCTTATGAGCGGGAAATGTTTGAGAAGGGCAATGTAGCAAAGCGGCTTCCGCCCCACCTCGACGCGTGTACACTCATGACTCGCCCTTTTCGTTTTATTACGCGCCTCTTGGGCATCGATGTGATTGCGGCGCAGCATACGGTCTTTCTTCTCGGTGCGCAGCGCCAGAGCAAAGCAATGGGAAATTTTTTCGTACGCAGTGCACAAAGTTTTTACGGTCTTTTTGTTATTGCCTCCAATTGCACTAAATTTCTTAGCTCCTTTTTGTTTGTGCTCACTGTGTGTGTGCGTATCGGTGGAAACGGCAGCGGTGTCTATAGCATTGCTTCTTTGCGCGCCGAGGAGTGCTTGCGGCTGAAGAGCCACATGGATTTATATGCCGCAATGCTCTGTCATGGACCCGTTGCGAACTACATCGTGGAGGTTCAGCAACTCGTGCAGCATATTCCATGTTGGATTATGGATGACAGTGAGTGCTCTTCGGTGCTGCGAGCGTGTGCCAAGGAGTGGCAAGCACACCTTTCGCAGTCGTCCAGCCGCCTTCAGTTTGATGCGACAACCAATCTCATCATCGGTGGAGTGACGCTCGACGACGCGATTCGGTTTCGCAACGTTTTCTTTACCTATCCGCAGCTACATCACTCCTTTGGGTACGATGGCACTGAACCGGATGGTGAGCACAGCGGCCAACGGGCGTTGCGTTTTAAGCCCATCCTCGCGGCCGCCAACCTTACTCTCCCGTGTCGGGGCGCCACATCGATTATTGGAGACACGGGCTCCGGGAAAAGTTCCATTCTTAAAGTCCTAAGGCGCATCTATGATCCCTTGGCGCCGATAGAGGTGGTGCCAGCGCCGGACAGCGTGGCCCCTGCATGGTGGTGTTCGGACGAAGCTCTTGGGGAGTTGCTGCGACTGCAACTCGTGACCTGTCCCGCCGCGTTTCCGTTCGAGCCGAAGACGTGTACCGCGCGCGCCGACGGTGTTACATTGCGTGTGACGGAGCGGACCTGTATTACCTTGGATGGTGTGCCCATCACCTGCTTCAGCCCAGCGTACATCCGCTCATGGCTTTCCTACTTGGATCAGCAGACTCCGGTTTTCAGTCATCTGTCGTTTTACGCAAATGTACGGTATTTAAGTCCGTTTGTCACCGCCGACGATGTTGCGTACGCGGTGGAGGTGGCAAATTGTGCCGAGTTCATTGCCAAACGGCCGCTCGGGTTAGCGGGGCCGTGCGGGGAGCTGAGCGGTGGGGAGCGGCAGCGCCTCGCCGTCGCACGCACCTTGGCGTGCGCGCGCGGTCGTGTGCATGGCGAGTGGTGGTGTCGGTCGTGCGGTGAGCGAGCCGCTGCCCCATCCGCCGTTCAGGGGGCACTCCTTCTGGATGAGCCGACGAGCCGACTGGACGCCTTCAGTGAACTGCAAATTGTACGCACGTTGGAGAGGCTCGCTGCAGAGGATGGTGCTGATTCGCCGGATCGTGCCGCGAGTTTCGTGGTGCCTCTGCTTCTCCTCATTGTATCCCACAGACTCAGCACTCTGCACTTTTCGAGATGGATGATTGTAGTCCGTGACGGAAGAGTGGAGATGGAGGGAGAGCCGGAACTTGTGTTGGAGGTGAATCCGTTTGCAAGAGCAGTAAGAGAGTTGCAGTCCGCGTAAAGTTGATCCCTTCTTGGTGAAAGTTGTTTGCTCACATTTTGTAACATACGATTCGAATAGTTTTTGTTTTTATTTTGAGATGGACGCGTATGTGTGTAAATAGCACCCTTTCCCTCTCTTGTTGGTGTTCCCTTGTTCGTTATGTCGATCTTTATATACTATTGTGCTTTGTGTTTCTAAGAATGCAGCGACGGTACTTCTCCTGCTCTTTCCTTTTCTCATATAACGTCTTGTGGTTGTCATTTTTTGTTTCTCTCTGGGATCTCACAAGACGGACATTTATCAGTACTGCAGAGCGCTTCCTTGTCCGCTTTCTGTCTCCTAAACGTGTTTCTTCTACATCTATAGGTGCATGCGAGCGGTGTCCTACTTAGCTAATGAGTGTGCCTCTTTGGAATAATCGCGTCTCGCACACGGACGCCGGCACCGGCGCGTCAGGTGATTGCTGTGTCACTTTGAATGATGTGCTCGGCTGCGACACGACGAAGCCTGAAGAATTGTGGGATCATGTTCTTCTTGGTAGTTATCTCTTGGATATTACATGGTTACTACGAGCCGTGGAATGCCTGCGCCAGGTGGGGACGAGTTTTGTTGTGGTTAGCGGAGAAAAAGACAGCGGCACGCATCTGCTGAAGAAGCAGCAGGACGGGACTGATAAATGGGTAGCGCAGAGCGAAGCGCTGAAGCGAGTGAATCCGATTGTACACGCCGCAAAGCTGCAGCTGAAAGAGTGCTCGACCTTTTCTGTAGTGGAGCCACGGCTGCCGTATCCGTACGGCACCCACCATTCCAAATTCGCACTGTGTGTGAATAAAAATGGACTACGTGTAGCGATTTTCACATCCAACTTGGTTGAGTCAGACTGGCGCCTGAAGCACCAAGGTATTTACTGCCAAGACTTTCCACTGAAGGTTGGCACACAGCCACGGGATTCGCCACGCGGGCATGCGTTTTCCTCCTATCTATGCCAGTATTTGCGGCAGTACGGCTTTTGCAATGCCACTGCTAATTACATGGACCATGCGCCGCTGTCTTTCTTTGGGTCCGCTTTTTTGGACCGGTACGACTTTACGGACGCAAAGGTATATCTTGTGGCCTCCATCCCTGGTGTGCACGACGGCATCCGCTCTTGCCCGGGCGACGACGACCACGCTTACTTTGGTCTTCATCGGATCGCGCAGGTGGTGAAGCACTGTGTGCCTTCTATGGAAAGAGCCGCACCTCCCATTCTCAGTTGGCAGTACACGTCACAGGGCACCCTCACGGACTCTTTTCTTGAGAAGGTTTGCGCTGCCATGTCCGGCACTAGGTGCGCCACAGATCACGGCAAGGTTTCCTTTCCACAGGTTCAAGTTGTGTATCCAACGGAGGATGAAGTGAAGCAGAGTATCGAAGGTTGGCGAAGCGGCTTTTCAATTCCTGTGCGCATGCGCTGTTGGCATACCTTCTTGAACACGCGGCTCTGTCGTTGGGGACACAGGAGCACTGCACGCAGTGCTCCTTGCAGAGCCCTTGTCGCGCACGAGGGCGGAGAGAGCGATGAAACAGTTGCTTCCTTTCTTCGTCCAAAGGGGATGCCGCATATGAAAACGTACGCTGCCGTCCATCCTGATCGCAGTGGCCTTTTTTGGTTGCTGTTGACGAGCGCAAACCTGTCCCAGGCGGCTTGGGGCTCTCCACAGGGTGGCGGCGGTCGCTCTACCGCGTCGCCAGCGCGTCTGCTGATTCGCTCCTATGAGCTTGGTGTACTGTACGACTACACGTCCTCCATTGAGCTTTCTTCCGTTTTCTCCATCACACCTTCTGCCGCCTCGAAGATGGCGGCAGCGCTTTCGGTGGTGGACCCAGAGCTGTACGAGGCTTCTCTGGTGTCAACACACCACGAATCGAGTGTGGTGAGGTCTGCGTCTGTTCGGCTTCCGTATGACATTTTGCATCCCACACCCTATAGGAGCACTTCAGTCTTGCAGATGGGTGGTGTGCTCGATGCAGCAAGCCGCGAGGACGTGCCGTGGATCCTCGATATGCCTCACAGCGGAACAGATGCGCTTGGTGTCTCCTTTGTTGACGCAGTGTCTGCGGCAGACTCGATCTCACCCAAAGATGTACTTGCGCACTGGTCAGCGGTGGGGCGGGATACCAAGCTCAAGAGGAAGCGTGCATAAATGATTTCTCTCTCTTTCCCACTCTCCTTTGACTGTGTGGTTTCGTCTGAATGGAGCGTTTCCTTCTGGGTACTTTCATTTGAGCGTTGTGGGTGCTAGGTTACCTCATATATATAGAAAGAGACACAGCTACTGCTCTCTTCCTCCCTGCTTGCGTTTTTTTTTTTTTCGTTGAGTACTTTGTGATTAGTATGATGAAGTGAGAAGCAAAGGGAGAATTCGGTTGTGTATAATTCACGCGTTGGTGGAAATATACACTTGAGGGCCTTTTTTTCTCTCTTTGTCTCCGATAGAAGACACCTTTTGATGGTTGTTGTGCATAACATATCATAATAGGAAATGAGATGATTTAAAACCAACGTACTTTGTTGAACTGTGTTACTGGTGCCACGGACGAATGGATGCACCTAATGCACTGAATTATACGCTTGTATTTTTTTTTTCATTCTTCTTTATTTAACTTTTTTTTCTTTTCTTTTCTGTTTTTTTTTTCACTTTAGTAGAAGGCTCAGAGAAAGAGATCCATAGGGCCAGTGCAACCTTACAGAAGTGCTATCGTGCGGGCGATAGACGGAGCGACGCACATTGGCCTGAATCACATGCCTGTAAAGAGCTCTGGGTGGCGCCATGGGCTGCTCGCACCCGCGGTGTGTATCGATGTGGGGCGTAAATCACTCTTTGTGCACGGGGGTCAGCTGACCTCTCAGCGCATCATTTCGTCCACGTTGTATAAAATCTCGCTGTTGCACGATTCAGAGTCGCCCACCATTGTTTACGATGATGCGCAGGCGGACGAATCCCCGGAAGATCTTCGTGGTCCGGCACTGTACGCCCACGTCGCTTTTGCCTTTCAATCTTACCTTGTTGTGCACGGCGGTATGGACTGCAGCAAGACGGTGCGTCAAGACACCCTGTGGTACCACATCGAGTCGAAAAAGTGGACCGATCTGAAGGGTGTGATGGGCGGGTGCACCCCTCCTCGTATGTTCTCGCACGCGGCCACCTGTGTGGACGCCGTCGAGGGTGTGTATGCTATTGTCGGGACGGAGGTAACGCCCCGTGGCTCTTCTATCCTTTCTAAGCGAGGCCGCGGCGTCTCCCGTCGGGCGCCATCCCAACTGGATGTCTATCTGTTACATATGACAAATTTTACCAGAGGGTGGGAAAAGAAACACGCAAGATGCAATGGACCCACTGCGAGGGAACGCTTCTCTCTTTCACAGTCGCACGGGGGTGAGCATCTCTACGTGGCCGGCGGAGTGAACCGGGCCGTACCCTTGTTTGATGTCTGGCAGTTCGATTTGCTGAGCGGTGTCTGGCGTATGGTCTATGTCGCACAGCCGCCAGGTGCGCGCAAAATTGCCCAAATGTCACGCATATACATGTTAACGGCACTTGTCAGACCGTTAAGAGAACGTGGGGAGGAGATAGAAGCCGTTATTCTGTTAGAGCATCATGAGCGCAGTATGATCCCCAGTCAAACCGCACGGCGTGAGGTGATGCTGGCGCCCGAAAGCTCTGCCGTCGCTGCTGAAGGTAGTGTATCTCAAAAGGAAATGCTGCTGCTGATGCATATTCCATCCTTCACTCCTCTCTGTTGCGTGTGTACTTCGTTCACCGACAAGCAACTCACTCTCCTTCGTGTAACGCATCGCGGTGAAATTGAGGAGTGTCAATGGCGTCTTAACGAAATTTGAATTCTGCTTTTACTATGTTGCAATCCCTTCATGTCTCCATACATGCGTGTGCCTGGGATGGTAGTACCCTTGCCTACAATAGCATTATGTATCTGCCTGATCTCTTCTCTCTATTTCTCTCTCCCTCCCACCCGCGACCTCATACATGCCACACTGTTCTTCAGTCAGTATCTCTGAAGTAGATTGAATAATTCAGTTTTTTTTTTGATTCATTTTTTGTTTTATTTTTCGTGTTGAGCGTTTAGTTCTTACAGTTTTAATTGCTTCTCTTTTTCCTTCTTCCTTTTGCTAGTATCTTTCGATTTCATTGAATTCTCTAGTACACAGGTTAGATTGTGCATACCTTTTTTTCTGTCTTTCCAGTGATTCTGTTCATTTATTCGGTTTTGTTGGAAAGACGTCTTCCTTTCGCTGATTAGTCACCTTAAAGACGGTGATTTGTGAATTACTGTTGTCTCATTGTTCAGTGCGCTCTCTTCATATCCATTATTATTTATAATAATACATCCTGTCTCTTCGGCCCGCGCAATGGAAGACTCTGTTTCCACCGATCACAAGCTCGGGTTCAAGGGAGAGGAGTGGGACACTATCATGACGGAAAGGGAATCTGACATTTTGAACATCTTTCGTGAAGACACTGCCAACGCACTCTCCATTGCTACAGAAGGCGTTGTAAACACTCGATATAAGCTCAGTCCACAAAGCCACTTGATCGTCATTTATTTTTCCATTCTGCATTCACCTGAAGTTTCAAAGGCAGACATTAAGAAGAAGCTCACAGCATATGATTATGCTGGTGTATGGCAGTTTTTCTTTCAAGAGCAGAGCCGCATTAAGAATGATCGAAAAACGGAAACGAGGAAGTGTAGCGCACCTCGTCCGAGTGTGCCGAGGGCGTGTCAGCGCATCGCCTATAACTACTACTTACCGGGAAGCGCCTGGGCGCAGGTATGCGAAGAAGCAATGGGCGATCTGGAACAAGCGGCTTTAGCGGATGTAAAGGATATTTTTGCCACCGACAGTGTTGCTGACGTGGACGTGGAGCGACTAACGATTGTGTTAGCACCGAAGGAAGGTGGCGCAGATGTGTGGTGCAACGCCTCCGACGCCTACGACGAAATAGCGGTGCGCTGCATGCGTGGCCTTCTCTTGGCAAAATGTCCGTTTCATCGGGTTTGGCGCGTGTATCGCGACCACCGCGGAGACACAGGTCTATTGCCTTTGAAACAGCCTCTTACGGGCGGGGGTGGCGGCCTTTGGGTCTCCCCATTTCGTATAGTTTTCACGAAACTCAAGTGGAACGACGTGTATGCATCAAACCCATCCGTTGTCTCTCAGTTGATTCAAGAAGACATTATAACTGCGCTGAAGTCGCGAGGCACATGCTCGATTCAGAGCATATCCTCTAGCCCCTTAGCCCTTGAGGCAAATGTGATGGTTCAGCACGATTATAGCTTTAAGGAAAAGGATATACAACAGTGTCTCCTGACGGCATGTTTTGCCCACACGTGGAATACCTTTGTGAGTCCTTCGCCGTGCTACAAGCTGTTTGGTGCCACTGTTGAGTTCACAGGTGCATCCTCCTACCCATCTGAGGAGAATGTCGGCTTGGCAGTATCGGAACTCAGCTTGTTGTTTTGTGGCCAATTCGTTGATGCAAACGTTGAGGAGATTAAGAAGGGTGTTCGTGCAGATATCTTTAATGCGACCCAATTAACGTGCGCTTCAGTGACAAACTACGCCGTGACACAAAGTGGCGTTTCGTTACATGTGAACATAGAGCACCCGCTTGTTCTCCTACGTGATGAACTTTTAGAGCGGATACGGCATACAAGATTCGCCACCATTTGGGATATGTGTGCGGAGCACAGTAAGACGCATCTTGTCGAAGGTGGAGCGGACGCAACGAAGACTGCTACCTCGACGCACCACGTTGTCACGTTTCTTGGCGTTGGCTGGCAAAAAATGGAGAATACACGCGATTACGAGCGGGCCCTACGTACGGATGTTGATACGTGTCTCTCGTGTGGGGATATTCGGAATCTTCGCATTGTCACAACCGAAGCAGATGTAACTGCACACTTCGCGATTGAACACGAAGGCTGTGTGGACAAGGAAGCTCTCGATATGCAGTTAGCATCATACACCTATCCTAGCATATGGGACATTTACCCGGAAAAAAAAGATTTAAGTGGTCAATCAGCTACAAATGTCACAACTAATCATTCCGTTCGCTTTCCCGGGTCGCTATGGCCTGTCATACTCGGTGGAAAAAAAAAAGAAGTACAAGCAGCTTTGATGGATGATATTACCAGGGCGTTGGGAACGGACAAGGATAGCGTTACCACGCTCACCTTTCAGGGTGATCTCTTAGTGAACTTTGATGTGACGCATGCGGAGACCGCTGAAGCCGCGGAAATCAACGAGAAACTCGGGTCGTATGGGTTTCCCGTACTGTGGGCACTTTACGCCGAGGAGCAACAGCGCTATTCTTCCGATTCGCAGGAAAACGTGGATTCTTGTGAAGGTGCGCTTGTCGTTACAAAGCATCGGGTGCGTTTTGACGGTAACGACTGGACCAAGATTCTGGAGAGACATGCTGAGGAGCTCCATCAGGCCTTCATGAATGATGTAGTGCAAGCAATCCATGTTGACCAGACTTGCATACTAAATGTTGACTTTTCACGAGGAAGTCTTGTCGTGAACTTTGAAGTACAACACCGGACCAGCGTCGCGCGTAGCAGCATTGATGACAAACTCAAAGAGTATGAGTACCCCCAAACGTGGTCGTTGTACTTTAGCGTCGTCAACAAGGGTGAAGCGCCTTCGACAACCACGTCCACACACGTGGTGCATCTACCGAATCTTTCTCAAGCCGTTGAAAAAGGCGACTCGACGTACATCTTCAGCGCATTCAAGGATGATGTGGACGCGGTCGTGCAGCCTGGAGTTATGCTGCTGGACGTACAGCACGTGACCTGCACAGATGACGTCATGAAATTTACTGTGCAGCATCCCTCCCTGCTGTCGGAAAGTGACGTGGATGTGGCTATTCGACAGAGCTCCTTTTCTCGTACAAGGAGGCTACTCCACGATAATGCGAGTACTAAGCATTGTGTCCGTCTGGAGGGCAGCGAATGGGAGACCTCTGTGAACAATCAGCTATCTGTACTAGAGGCTGTTCTTCTGGCGGATATCGAGGATGCTGTGCGTTTCAGTGATATATATTCTTTAGTCATCGAATTCCTAAGAGGAAATCTAGTTGCCACGTTCCTTCTTTCGCACCCTTCAGACGTCCCCAGAGAAGAGATTGACCGCCGTCTCGAGCTGTATGGATTTGAAAGAACGTGGGGGCTTTACCGATCCGTTCCCAGGACACGCTTGCAAGTTTGCCTGGAAGGTGAATCTTGGGCAACGATAGTAAGCTCGAGTCCAGATGAACTTCATAAAGCCTTTGTAGAAGACGTCCGCTCTGCGTTGCAGATCCCACTATGCAATATCCACGACGTCACCTTTAGTCTGGGAAGTCTCATTACCGACTTTACCGTCCAGGACACGGATAAAAAACGACCCAAAGAAGAGTTGAACAATCTTCTGGCGCAGACGCCCTTCACACACACATGGGGCGTGTATCAGGCCCATTCGAATATGGAGCGTGAGCAGTGTGCATCGCTACCGAGAATCCGCGACCCATCCAAGGAGGAACCGGTGTATGCACTTACACCAACTTCAAAAGACACTCCCCGCTCGTCTAAACGGAGATCTCTAGAAGACTGTGAGAGCTTTATGTCTTACGACGACGAACCGGGGCCTTCTCCCGTTTCTCTTCGTTTCTCGCCTGAAGGCCGGGGTGCATCACTACCCCCTTCCATTGACCCAGTGGCGCCACTCCACGCAACATCGGAATCCGTCGCTCCGGTGCTGGAGCTGCACCAGACGCAATCCCAGCATTACTCGCATGAGGTAGAACCCAGCTTACATGCGTACGACGAACAAGTGCCTGTGACCCAATCAGCGGCGCTCCCGCTTCCGCTGCTGGAGGATAACGAGAGCTTCATGTCGGTGGAAGACGCAGCACTGCCGGAGGAGCGCGTCCCTGAGGCGGAGCCGCAGCCTCTAGCGGCGGAGGAGAGCGTGGCTCCCGTCGCGCTCGCAACCTCCGCCGCACGTTCACTGCCGCTGCTGGAGGATAACGAGAGCTTCATGTCGGTGGATGCGCAGCACTGCCGGAGGAGCTTCATGTCGGTGGATGAGCTAGAGTCAGCACGTCCCCGTTACGCCGAAGAGCCGCCGCGCCTCGTGCGCGTGGGCACCCCTGAAGCGGAGCGTCCGACGGCGCTTGTGGAGGAGCTCGAGCGCACCGCGGAGCCGCGGGCGGCGTCTCCGTCCGTGGAGGTGCTGGTACCGCTGCGCGCGACGTACGAGGTGGCGCCGACGCTCAGCGCCTACGCCGAAGAGCCGCCGCGCCTCGTGCGCGTGGGCACCCCTGAAGCGGAGCGTCCGACGGCGCTTGTGGGGGAGCTCGAGCGCACCGCGGAGCCGCGGGCGGCGTC